>CM046878.1:332797133-332909633 GCA_025667525.1 Glebionis coronaria | reverse complement strand
AAAAAGGTGCGTGTTCTATTTGAATTATTAGTTTGTGTTTGTTCTTTATGTTAAGATCTACCCTTTTATCTCTTGCGGCTTTCAAAACATGATTGTTGTTACTTACTCACCTTTTGGAGCACCTTGTGAGTGAAGGAAGCCGACATGTTCATTTACATTCACCTGGTCATGTTGACATAATACAAATAACTTGGTGGTTTTATGCACTTTGGGGAAATTATTATAAATAACAATTTTGGATTTATTATTTTCATTATGTTAGTTCCAAAGATATTATTGAAATATATATATATGTTTATGGCTCTGTATTGAATTTTAAAGGCCATTTATTGGACAGGAACATTTGCATAGTCATCAAGTGGTGTTGGTTTGCAGCCTTTTTGTAAACTTAATTTGATGTGATATAGGGTGCTCACTTATGAGATATAACTCATATAACAGCAACTACCAGAAGCTGTTAGGCAAATATCAGTAGCATGCTTCTTTTGCTTTACTAAATGTTGAGGAGAAACTTCAATTCACCAATTGACACCACTAGGTATTCCGTAGTCCCATAGGCCTTGGTTAATTGTTAATAACAATCTACGTTATAACTTCATACAATTAACGGTGTCTAAATGTATGATTTTTTACTACTTATAAGCTTAATGCATTTACGTTATGCTTATAAGCATGTTGGAGTGTTTGAATTTAGTCTTAGCAGCATACTTAAGCTGATTTAACATGCTTAGGCTCAATGAAGTGACATTGTATAATATAGAGGTTTGGAGATGATTATCTTATTATTGCCTTCCCAAAACACAGATCAGAAACCATTCGAGAAAAGAGATCATCTGCATTTACGTTATCAATAAAATGTAGTTGCAACTACATGTCTGCATTCACATAAGTTTAGACAAATACCCTCATAACCATTAGTAATTTGTTGTGCCCTTTTTCACATTGTGATATTTTAGATGTGTAGCTTATGAACTTACATAAGCTAAAAGTTCAAGCTTATAAGCTCATAAGCGGAATAAAGTAGGCTTATGAGCTTTTCAAAATTCAGATAAACACATAAATCGGATAAATAAGCCAATCCAAGCACCTCCATAAGATCTATATACATGGGAATATGAGATGGTGAATCAGGCTAGATATGTAAAGTGTAACCGTTGATAGCTGAACTTTTTCAGTTAAAATGTGATACACTAGAAAGAATGTTGAGATGGGCTTTATAAATTTGATGTGGATTCAGTCGCTAGGTGTAAAAATTATATTGGTTCAGTTGAGCTTGGTTTCGTGTGCGTTCATCAAATTAATGAAATTATCTGTAAAGTGTATACTTATGGCCATAATGTTAAGAAATTACTTCATCTCAGTAAGGGCTTGCAGAAGACTCCAAAAGTATATTCTTCTATTGTTCTTTGACAGCCAAATAAATCAGAACTGATTAGGTGCTACCTTAAAAAGCACCATATTTGATCAGTTTCGAAACACATCTATCATCATATAAGTTTCACTTAAATTAGTCGTGAGGGGCATAGGCTGGGTTATATGATTAAATGTGAAAAAGAGCTGTTGATACTGATGCGTATTGCTTATGACACAACCTTGTGCTACTAATGATGCCGAATGTTGTTGCTACCGCTGGCACAAGTCGGTGTTGTTGTGAATGCAGATTGCTTCTGTTGTTGATACTTCTTGCTGTTACAGTCAAGGGTGTTCGTTGAATGGATTGAATCAAAATTATACTTAAATCTAATGAGAAAAAGTTGTATATGGTTTTCCTAACCGCTTACATTTTCTGTTATAATTTATTTGCGTTATCTAAATCTCACTTTTTGAAAAGGGCCAAATTATGACTGAGATTCAAGCTGTGCAATAAGACAAGGTATGTTTCAGGTATTTTTTGTTTATTTAATATGCATTGTAGCAGATTGTCATAATTTGAAAATCGTAAGTTTACTTGGCCTATGCGTGTCATCTTTTTTCTTTTATAAGTTTTGAAATCATCCCCATTAACATGTCCTACATTTACAGAACTATCGCATTCAACAATGCCTTTTATCTTCAGAGATCACCAAGAAGTTGTAGATACTTCAGTTCTGTGTTTGAATTGTCATTTATTGTCTCTCATACCTGGGCTCGTAAATGGGTCTGCTCCAACTCCTTAGAGGGTAACATTTTACAATTATCTGAACTGAAGAACATTTGTCTTAATAAATCTCAGTTGATAGCTGCTCCCTGAATTTCAAAAAATAACCCATTGACGGTCAGTAAACCTGCGTGAAGCCCATTTTAATGTGTCACTTGTCAATCTTGAAGTTGTGTAACACATGTGAAATCTTTTTTACCTTTGCTTGTTCGGCCCTGTCCTATCTAGCACATGGAATTAAATAAAGTTTTATTTAGTAGCTTCTGATGTCTCGCTATGCAAATTCTGTTTTCAGAGTCCTCTGATCTTTAGTTTTAGATACCAATGAATCAACCTTCAATATCTGATTTTCGACTAAAATGCTACTGTCCTACAGTATGAGCTTTCCACCACCCACGAAAATAAAAAACATATCACGTATTCACGTGTATCTTCTCCTTCTAGCGTTTATTGTCAGTACACTCTTGCTGTTCCAATCTCATCTTCAAGAACCTCCTTGCTCACTACTTTCTCATCATATTCTTGCTTACGTACCTTTGGCATATATTTATTTACTACTTAAATTAATGACTACTGGCAAGTGTTTTTAACATGTACTGTCAGAAAGCAAACAAGAAAGAGGAATCATGTTGGACATAAATCTGTTTAGGGAGGAAAAGGATATAATCCTGAAATCATACATGAATCACAATGTCGTTTGTTGAAATTGTTGATGAAATTATTCTTCTCGAGAAGGAGTGCAGACAAAATAAGTATTGTGTATAATGTATACGCAATCACAAGATTCTATTCACGTTTTGAATATGTCGGGTCAATTTGAGCTGGAACAGTTGCGAAAAGATTTTAACAAGCTCAACGAAGAAGTGGCCTGTAAGTCATTCTTATATGTTCAATGATTTTACTGAATATTTTGTCCAACTACTGGTATATTTGATATAAGGTCACTAACTGTATTCAAAAATTTGAGTAGCATATCCTTGACTTGAACTCATTTTTTCTGACTTCCTCAGTAAACTGAATCTAGAGATTCATTTTTAACGGCCCGAGAATCAAGGATCTATATTTTGCCAACTGTTAGATATCTAACCTATTACAATTGGAGATACATGTTCTTTTGACTTATAAAGGTAAGAGACATTGTCCAGTAATATTTCTCACTTTAGTTGTCCTTTTTTTATATCCAACTTTGTCTTCTTTATAGATCACTATTTTCCACAAGATGGTAAGGACATGAGCAAGCAGGCAACCATTTTTTGCAGGTCAAGTGTTAATCTGTATGCCAACCTTGAGGCAAGGTTCTTTATTGTTACTCTAACTGCATTTGGAGTAGGCTGCAAACCGTGGGCGCTATGAGGATGAGTGCCTTTTCTTTATATTGGCAAAACTATAAGATATTGTTTGGTTTTCTTTCGTGGAATGATACATAGATAAAAATATAAAGTACATCAGGTGAATGCGGTGTCACACCTATACCAGGTTGCTTCTATGAATGACAATCGACACTTTGCACCTTAACAAGCAATATAATTACCTTAACATGTATATGAAAAATTGTCACGATAATACTTTAAGTTGTGCTAATATAATGATCTTGCAGCGTCAGATAGTGAGTGGTGATGTCGAGATCCCTGAAGATCGATTTAGAGGATGTTGGATTTAAGTGAGAACTTATGGTCTTAACTACATTTTATTTTAATCAGCTTTTGAATGAAATTTGATATGTTTGAATACTACTTGACCTTGAAATGAAAGTTCAGATATTCAAGAGAAAATTCAAGGAGCTGAAGGTGATGTGTGGCAGATTGGGCAACATGACAAAAGGAATTTTTGTTCCGAGTCAAAAGGGGTCGCCTGCTAGACCTCGAAATATGCTTACAAGTTTTCTTATAGTAATAATAACATTTGGTGGTCAAGCTACACAAAACTCATGATGTCTTGCCCCTTATTTTTTAATAAATTTTGACCTGAGGCATTTGACATGTTAAGGATAAAACTATAACCTGATTTAACCTGTTAATTTATAGTTTGATCAAACTTCAATCTTTACTCAGTATTATCTTCCATTTTTGCTACAGGTGGTTAACTGATAGTTTGAAAATTTGAATGGCCAATATTAGAAGTAACATAAAGGTCACTTGAGATGGAAAAAGATACTAAGCCAACCACGATTGAGAAAATAGATGAAAAGTGACTACTTGAATCATGCCAAAAATTTGAAGTGGACTAAGACAGTGAGCCAATCCTAATTGATGAGATGGAGGAAAAGAGATTAATAGAATCAAGTTAGATTATCGGTGCAGATGGCAGTTGATTTGAATTTTTCAGAGCTCACCACATGTTTGTTACGTCCTTTAGTATAAATCAAGTACATATATATACCCAATTGATTGTTTGATCAGCTACTTATAATATAATTTTATTTGTAAACAAAGATATCCACGTGTTGTTTAATTCAGAAAAAAGGTACGTAATTGTTTACATATATAGTACTCCGTAGCTCGGTACCTGCGCAATGCAGCGGCGGGTATTTAATAACTATTTTTTACAAATAAATGTTATACTTTTATCCACCAACTTTGTATTCAAATTAAAGTTAAAATTATAAAAAGTTAAATCTAAATATATAAACTCACTAAAAATGAAAAAACTAATTTAATGAAAATATATCAAAATGGATATTGAATTAAAGAGCGCGAAATTTTAAAAAATAAAATTAGATTATAGAAAAATAAATAAAAGGATATTTTAATTTAAATATAAAAGTTTTTTAATAGTTTGTTACGAAATTTGTTAGAAAAATTTGTTATAAAAGAGATGGATTAATGAGATTAATTTTTAAATTAAGAAATATTAGAGTGGCTGAACTTTTTAAAACTTTTAAAAATAAAAAAGTTTAAATATTTTATAAAGGGTTTTTCTAACATGTGAGCCATTAATATTTAAGAGTGTACTAATTATTTAACTGTTACTTCTACAGTTTTAGGTCATAAGTCACACAAAAAGATGTATTAGAAACTTGAATTACTGATATTGCGGTTTTAAGTTTTAAATGACTTTCTTCAACTTGAAAAATGCACTATGTAGTTTAATTTCCATCTTATATATGCACTATAATAGCCTAAAATCTGAATTTTGTTAGTATACTCGAGCTTTGAACAAACAACTTGAACTTGGTTTTGTAAAATTTGGAATGAATTTGTTTGTGCCAGACGACACGTTTTGACATAACAGAGGATCTCCTCACATATCCAAGACAATATTTAGAGAGGCGAACTATATTCAACCTGAGAGGCGACAATCTCATCCCATATCTTACTCTTCAGCTAGCACACACACTACATGTCCCTTATACACGTATTCGAAACATTATGCTTAACAACTTGGAGTTTTTTCTATGAATTTTATACCATTCAATGAACTATTCGATACTGATGATGAACTTATAAAGGTTATAACTGATCTAACTATTCTTAATCCTATCTTTGATAAAAACCCTCATCGGTGAGTCCGGTTATGTTAGTTTTATACTTTACTTTTTTTCTCTATGTCAAAACACACAAGCTTAATAAAAGTTAAAGATGAACTTTTGAGGACCTAAACCAGTCGTTGTATACATTTACGATGCAAGTTTTTCTTCGTTGTGTGTTTTTTATTTAGGCGATGAAAACAAGGACCCAATATTCTATAATACGTAACGTCTTTGTGTATTCTTTGATATAGTATCTAAGACCTCTTATTTGTATGTTTGTTTTCTACTTAGCCTCTTTGCTAAAAGAAATCATAATTAGCAAAACAAACAAAATATATAAACGATAATTTCAAGTCGATATTTTTGTTAAAACTATATTAATAATTTATTTTTAATGAATTAAATCATACACTAAGAGTGATTACTAAAGAAAGTATTAAATAACAAATATTATGTTTAAAAAATACAAACAAATATTTACCCAAACAAAAACCTTACAAAAATTAATTTAGTAATAGAAATTAAACAAAATATATAAGTCCCCCACTACTGACAATGCATTAAAATACAAATATAATAAAAACTAAAAATAATATATGCCAAATTAAAAAATAAACAACAACCAGAATTCATAGCACTCAATCGGACATTACAAACAATTATTTAACCAATAAAAAGGTTAAACGACAACCAAACATCATACCCGTCCATCGGACGGGTTTTGCCACTAGTATATATATATATATATATATATATATATATATATATATATATATATATATATATATATATATATATATATATATATATATATATATATATATATATATATATATATATATATATATATATATATATATATATATATATATATATATATATATATATATATATATATATATATATATATATATATATATATATATATATATATATATACTAGCATCGTAACCCGCCCAACAGGCGGGGTCATTTTTGTTGTTGTTCCAGAGTGTTTATTGTTTGTGCATTTCTAGTTTATTATTTTTATAATTGATCTGTTAGTATATTTTAGTTATAATTTATGCTTAAGTAACGTTAAATTTTTGTTTTAAATTTTTGTTTTTAATAAGTTTAAATTAAGTATGAGTTTAAATAAAAAATTCTTATTTTTTTTATTTATTAAAGTCCGAATAATATAGTTTTTTAAACAATCTGAAATTCTTTAAAAGAAGTCTAAAACGAATTTTGTGTTTTACTTATGTTTGTTGGTAGTGTGTGTAATTTATTTATGCTTTGGGCCAACAAACGTGTTTTGTCTTAATTTTTGATATTTTTAGGCCTTGGCTCACCCAACGGAGTGTTTTGTCCCATGTGAATCTTTGTTTGTACATATATAAACGGGTGGGTTTTGGTTTGTAAATAGGCTTTTTAATAATCTTTAGAACATTGGTTTGAAGTAGGACACATAGATGCTTGCGTTATAAATCCTTTGATAGTGTTAGTCGTGTCTATATAAGTTATATTGGTTGGATTTAGACATATAATGTTATGTGTAATTTAACCGTTTTGGTTAAATGGATATAGCAGCAGGCGGGTTCGGTTTGTATATTCTTTTTTTGAAACTACTTAATAAAACACTTAAACACAATAACTCATATGGCTTTAAAAAGAGTTGAAGAAAATCAACCAATACCCGCCGAAAGAAAGTATGAGGATGGCCATTACAAGTCAATATTCAAAGTACGTGGTCCGAAGATATTGGTGGCAACATGGCTTTAACAGATTTCTTGTACAATTCAAAGCCGTAAATTGTTGATATTTTAGCTCAGACGTCACGAAACTATGCTTATAATTGACTCTAGCATGGTAAAGCCATCAAAGTATGCACAAACATGGAAAAAAATAACAAATGATAAAGTCGTGTGTCCTCCAAAGCATGACAAATGAATCTTTCTATGAACATGTGAAATAAAATATTGGAGTAGAACGTTGACGTTATCATTTAGTAAAAAGTAGTAGGTTTTAGCAGACAACCGTATGAGAAAATATCTAATTATAGTGCAAAGCGCTTATGATGTGTTGGCATGGATGTAGGAAACGTTCGAGAAAGCAAGCTAAAGTACCAGCCTACCCCAAGTTGTTACAAAGACCGAGTTTTAAAAAATTTCAGACAGTGAAACCCTCTGAAATATTTTAAATTTCTAAAAACATAGATTTCTATATCCTTATAAGAAAGGCAGAGTAATTTTTTACATAGTTGAAAATATACGTCGTAATCATAAGAGTAAACGGTAAATAAAAACCAAAAGAATTGTAAACTTCTTAGTAAACGCTAAGATATTTATTTTTTGTGACATTGTTAAATGCTATTTAGCATTTGATTATGAGAATGGTATTTTTATCAAAGTCAACCTTAACATGCAACTACCACATCACATGGTACAAAATTGTAGATTATCCGATAAAAACATTAACCGAGAACCAAATTGAAAGTGAACCGAGCCAAACCTAAACTGAAAATTGTACCCGGTTCAGTTCGATTCAGATTGTGCATCTATATTTTTTTCGGCTTTGGCTCGAACCGATCCACACGAAAACCAAAAACCACCAATATATAAAAGAAAAGTGAGTATGGTCGGATAGATTTTGATTAAGCCAGTTCAACTCAAATATTTGGTTCGGTTTGATTTCAATCGGTTCTACTCACCCATGTATGTTAACCATCGACAAAAACGGAGGGTTTAACATGTTTTAACTACCACTATATAAACAATATTATATATAGAAATGTATAATAAAAATGAAAACTTTACTAAAGTCTATTAACTTTGGTGTTTGATTTTTTTTATAACTTTTTTAAAGAAACGTATATTTTTTTGCTACAATATGAATTCTCCCATGAAGAATTTTTTTTTGGGTTTTGATTATTTTAAACCTGGTTTTTATTGTTCTGGGGGTTTGTTGTTTGTGTGTTTTTGGTTTGTTGTATTTTTAGTTTAATCTTCAGTATATTTTAGTTATAGTTTACGCTTAAGTAACGCTAAATTTATGTTAAATATAGTCTTTTCTAAAGAAGTCTAAAACGCATTTTGTGTTTTTTATGTTTGTTTGCCGTGTGTGTAATATTTTTATGCCTTGGGCCACCAAAGTTACATATATTATCCGCAATAACAAAGTATATGGTATGTGTTTACCATCTTTATCACAATAAAAAAATCTTCAAACATTATAAGAAAAACTACATATTCTTCAGCATCACAATTCAATAAGTCAATAACCAACTTTAAGAGACAATCCTAATCATCTTAACCGTATTTCCACAAACCTGAGAGATACTATAAGATTTACAAAGAAGTTGCTTCTTAAGAGATTCTAGCTCGTTTGTATATTATGATTCAATCTCCTCGCCACAATAATATGTGAAAGTTAAAGCAACTTAAGCCGTGTTCAGGATGTGCTCACAATGTGGAAACTATACAAGGAGTCTAAAACACTTGTAGTAAAGAGCAAAACATTGGCGTGGAACCAAACACTTTTTAACATTTCGTTTTAGTATAAATGCTTCAGCAATCAAATATCTTTTTTATATAATGGGTTAATACACATATATGTTACTAAAGTTTGTCAAAATGTACACCTAAGTTACTAAAGTTTTTTTGGTCAAAAATAGGTTACTCAAGTTTGATAACCAGTCATATAAATTACTTTGTATGTTTTAACCTTCTAATACAAGTTAACTTTCTATGTGACATACTTTTTTATAAAATAAATTACATGTACTAATTGTAATGAATCATTATGTTTAATGATCGCAAATATATTTCATTATGTTATAAAAATCTTACATTTTAGTCCACGTGGTTCTTATAGTGTATATCCTTTTACTTAATGGTTATTTATTTTTAAGGTCGTTTCTTTGTAGTATATATCCTTTTAGCCAACGGCCGTTTGGTCATTTTAATAAAATTATTTTTTAAAATCTTTACGTTATTATTCAATTATTTTCTTACAAAATATAATTTTTTCGTACTTTTAAAAAAATCTTAATTTTTAAAATCATAAAAAAATTTAATCTCAATTTCTAATCTTAAAAAAGATTTAACTTTTCTTAACTCGTTACAAAATTTAAAATCTTAATTTTTTAAAATATAATAAAATTTAAATCTTAATTTTTAAAAATAGTACTTTAAAATTAAGAAATTATCTTTCTAGAAAATTGTAATTTTTTTAACTTCATAACTTTTTCTAACGTTCAATAACTCATTCGTTAAACCTGCGAACTATATTAACTTGCTTGTAATATTTTAAACTTTCGTGATTACGTGGACGGTGAAACTGGTAAATCCACCTTAGAATTAACCAAAGGATAACTTTTTTATACGTTGAGTAACCTATTAAAAAAACCTGTATACTTGAGTAACCTCGTTGTAACAAAAAAACTTTATTAATTTAAGTGAACATTTTAACAAACTTTAGTAACATATATGTGTATTAACCATTATATTATCAATTGCTTGATTGCTTGACAAATTAAATTATCAAATAATCGTATTGATAAAAAATACCTTTTAAAATGAAGGACATGAAAATGATTTAATTAATGTACTCTTTCATGATCAATTTTGTGACAGTTAATTTGGGTTTATCTCAATTATAACCAAAATTGTTATATAATTTGAGTTGTGATGTCATTCTAATTTCTAGGTCACTGTGTTTGACCAGAGTGAATTTTCATCTATCTGATACAGACAGATGCATCGGTATAATAGTCGTTTAATCATATCACAATGTTCTATTAAGGAAAAAAAGAAACGAGTTTGTTACTCACTCTCATTTATCAACCAGTAACATGTATAGAAAAAGGACACATTCTACATACAGGAAAAAAAGCAACACCCCAAGTATATATATAACAAATGGTTCGTTCTTAACTTTTGAAGACATTATAGTATGAATCGTTAACTCACAACATTAGGCACACTTACACTCTGTGAACCGTTCTGCATTGTCGCAATCGTTGAGAACATTGAAAACATTTGAACAGCCATCTCAAAATCCTTTGAATGTTTGTTCCATTGACGGAAGTTTCTTCTTTGAAACCATTGTATACTAATTTGTGAGTCTTCAAATGAATATGTTTATCGTGGACCTGTTGATATCATAGTCAACACTCAAACCTCTTCTAGAGTCAATTTTTGCAGTACGTTCAACGTCACGAGTAGCCGCTAGACGCCACTGATTTTGTAAAAGCTTTTTCTGTTGGTTCTCGAAAGCTAGAAAATGAATGAAGTTCTGACTTTTTATCAAGTGAGGTAGAGTCACACTTTAGATGAATGGTTGTTGCAGGGGCAATACACCCTTATTCGGCAGCATCCAAACTCCCATTTCCACAGCAACAACCAAACAGCCCTCTTGATAGCAGAAACCACACACCCCTTTATAAAGCAACAACCATACATCCCTTTAGATAGCAAATGGAGATAAAGGATTTTCTCTATAAACAAGTTTAGAAACGTACCTTTGAGATGGTTACACCTAATTTGGTTGGAGGCACTCACTTAGTTGCACGTGTTCACGCATTATCTGGATTCTTTTATTTTTACAATTTGCTAAACTTGAGGTCGTCTGATAATTTATCAAAGATATGAGTCAATGTGAAGAGTTATGTTCAAGATCTTTCTCTTGTTTAATCAACACACTGATTATATCTGTTTTAGAGTTCCATATATAGTCTCACTCACCAATAACACTCGGCGATAGAGAGATTATATTTGGTCCGGGGGATGTATCTTATACATTAGGAGCTGCAATGGTTGAAGGAAAAGACGTGTGGCTTAGTGACACTTATCGGGCTCAGCGTTTCATTTATAATCTAAGATTCAAGAGGGTGATATTCTCACCCTATTTCACCCAATACGACCATTGCTAGGCTGCTCCACCAGAACTCCATGAATTCTAGACACCAAAATCCACTTAGCCTCTTTTATATTTCAGCATCATTTGTTGTAACTATGCAGAAGACCACACCTGCAAAATTCTATCTATCTGTTAAAGTTTAGACCAAAAAGTATACGGGTCAAAGGGTCGAAAGACATATAATTTGTATTCAGTAGAAGTTGAATTGTAATCGTAATTACATATCTTTCAACAATGGTAAGTGTAATTTGTTAACTGACATGACTTAGGAAGGTAAAATCCAAGTTAACATTGATTTAATAATATCAGTTGCAGCCTGAAACTGATAATTAAGCGAAGTAACTAAAATTAATCAAAAACCAAAATATCTATAAAAAATACCAAAATAAAAAAACCTCATAAGCCTGTAGACACTCAGATTCAGGCACTCGCTGATCTGCAACCGGTTTTACTTATAAATACGAGATTTACTCTTTCACCCAATATTATCATTAAAATATTTACTACTCCTATTCAAGCTAGCTAATATACGTTATATTTCAAGGTCTAAGATCTAGTAACGCGAATTGTATACCACAAAACAAAACAAAAAAACAACATTATTGGGCAGGTCATGTAAATGGCTCAAAACAGATTCTTTTATTAGGGTCAAAACCGATACTTAAAATTCGAATTCAGCCGGGCTAGGTTGACCCGAAAGACATTATGTCCATACCAAAGCTCTTATTTGATAATAATGCTAATGTTGACAACTGAGCATGACTTACACATGTTTCTAGTATTGGTGTAGAATCTTGAAGTCGGCTTCGAACAACCTATAAAAATCAGACAGCTTACATCACCTTCTAAGTTTCCATACTCATCGTTCATAGTTCTCCAAAACAAACTCAAAATTTCTGAATTTTTATGAGGAAGAAAGTGAAGAAGGTATAACAAAAACTTTCGCAAATACCTGGTGACTTTAAATCATAATTAAGTTGCAACCTTTTTCAGTGTTGAAATTGGTCATGTTGAAATATTGGGCAAACTGATAAAAGGCCTCAAGATTGTGGTGTATTCTCCATGCAGGGCATGGATTCTGATATGAGATTTTCTATGTCTAAATGGGGTTACGGATTGGAAGGTTAGGGTAGAAAGCACACTTCCCCTAAAGTACTCAACTCGGGTTTCCTGTAGCACAGCCACTCAGAAGCGAATTCTTTATGTCTCTCGTTTCTCAGCAAATAACTGAAAACATCTTTTTTGTCGATTATTTCTTAGTTCATAAATGATTTATGTAAGCATTTACAGTTAAGAATGAACACCTCAGCCAAGATCACATGCTCTTGGTCGCCCTAGGCCAGGGAGTGTCTAGACTTGCATTTGATAGCACATGAAGAACCGGGTATTCGAGAAAGTAAATAGTACAAAACTACAGACTCTGCTTATGGTGAAGCTGAAACGCAGTAGCATACATGTAAGCTTAATACAACAAACTCTACTCCTTTACGAGGGTCATTGGGATATTTCTACAGTCAAAGAGACGGTCGATAATAAACTTTATTTAACAAAGAAGCAAGCTAAATCACGTATAAAAAAAGCATTACATTAATAATGTAGTTGTCAAGCTCAAGTCTCATGTACCCTGTAAGCACAACAAAATCGATGTTAGACGATTGACGCAAAATCTTATAAACTTGTCATTTTCACAGATTTGCAAAGAGGACGTTATTTAATAGTATAATGTTCATATTAAAAGTCAATTTTGCCTACAACTATCTGCAAAATTTTAATCTAAAAAGTCACACTTTCCCATTAAGTGAATGATATGTACTTAATGTATATTTTGAAATTAGAGTAGAAGTGCATGCTTTACAGAATGAAAATCCTTTTTGTAACTCTTAAGTGAGAACCGAGTATTCGAGAAAGTAAATAATACAAAACTACAGACAACAATAAGGTACAAACATGGTAAAAGGGTGGAATAATTTCTACGCTAAGTGTGTGGTCTGAGATTCTGTGTATAATAACGATGTTCTGGTATAAGCTAGTTTTTTTAACCAATTGACCCGTATAAAAAATTCAGCAAAATTGAATGGTTAAAATGCCATTTCTACAGTAACAGTGTGTAGGGTATTTCATGTAAATGCATGAAATATTAAAAGGGGATTGTCTAACAAACCTGCCTAGAATTCCATGTACACAGATAATATAGAAAAAGAATTTAGTGAAACAAACCTTCTTAACACACTCACATATCCATACAAAATTTGGTGATACAATCTCTCATAGTGTTTACTGGAGTAATATAAAAGCACAAAAATCAAGTCCATTTATAATCAAAATCACCATTATTCTCATCCGATAAAAAATGATTGAAAGCGAAAAGCAGAACTGTTTTACGCACAAATATAACAAAAATTAAATAAAATATTAGAAAGTAGAGGCACAAGAAATATAAATTGCATCCTAGTAATACCTTCTTAACAGTGGCATGTGTGTCATATGCAAGGCGAGCATCCGCTTTGATTGAAACACGACTAGGCACAATCTTTGATAGCTCACCACGAACATCTAAACATAAAAAACTGTCTATATATAATGCAAAGACAATTACATAAGGAATTACCAAATGTTCCGTTTTAGTCATTCTTGATTAATTATTACAATTTCCATCAGTGGATAATCTACTTATCTCCGTAGTCCAGATTGGTCATTATTAACGAAGAGAATTCATCCCTCTTGGTTCAAACCAATACATATGTAAATAGCACTTACCGGGGGACCAAATAATAGAATTCCTCGTCCTAGATACCGGCAGGCTTTGAAAATATTAGGTTACTCAACCTCAGTAACCAACAACGCCAGAACCTGAAAACAAAATTTCTAATAGGTTCAAAATTCCTGGTTTTATTTGAATACTGATGGGTGAAATAAGAAGCACCTTAGCATTAGACATGATACCAAAACGGTTGATCAGCCCATTGACACGGTTATATGGAGAAATCTAACATGTAACTCATGACTAATAAATTATAAAGCTTTTGATCTTTAGCCAATTTGATCCAGAAACTAAATTATATATTTTATCATTGACAGATGTAAGTATAAATAAACAATCAAAATAAAAGAAATGTAATAAAAAGTACAGAAGGAAATAAATAAAGGTCTAGCACGGAAAGCCTTAGGCGGGGTGGCTTTAATGGTTCCAATCTGTGGCACTAACTGTTCAAAAGTAAAAACGATTTATTAAAAATTCTTTTTGTAGGATTTTTTCTTTGAAGGCAACTCATCTTTCTTTTCATTTTTCAAGGTACTTACAATGAGGGACTTCCTGTCCTTTTTCACTCGGTGTGTATTTAACTATGTTTCATTGGACTCTATAGTTTCATCTATCTCATCATAACCACCACTTAAACTTGAATAAGCTTATATCTTCTTTGTTAATTACAGTTGATACTGAGCCTCAGGATCCTCAAGAAAAAAAATTATCCACTCACTGCTACATTTACATCCTGAAATTGGAACTAAATAGTCTGGAAGAATCTTGACACGCTTATCTAAGAATATATCTAAAAGATATTTCAGATAATCTTAATTCTCTCCCCATTACCAAATAAAACTATCCTTCAAGTTTCGAGACTGGCTCCGTGAGATATCGTAAGCATTTGTATCACTTCTAGAGGCATAGCTCGGAAAATTGAGGTGTACCTTGCGACTGGGCTCTTCATTGGAGACTTGTTGGTCTTGAATGTCACCCACTCAAACCCACTTTGACCAGAAATGTTGCCAATGTTTAATTGCTCGTCCAACGCGGCTTCACCATTGTTTGGCATAACCTGGACCTGTTTGAAGCCGGGGATAACGTAGATGATTATGTGTATGTTTATCGACCAGGCTCGTGAGAGTAGCATATTCTGTAAAGGTACAAAAAATGGACCGTATCATGTTAACTATATATAGTCTACTTTAAGACCATGCATTTATACATATTGACACATTGGATATACATTACCTGTTGACGGTGGTTTTTTGTCTTCACGGCTGCTAGTAACTTGCATAGGGAAAAAATCAGTGATGTCACTTGCAATTTAAATCTCATCATACAGTTCACGTCATCAACCTCAAAAACTGAAGAAAGGGTTTCTCGTAGATTTATGCCGGTTCTAAACATTTTGAGGCAAATTAGCCAACGTTTTCACTGACCTATGGTGCACGTAGGCTAGTCTTTAAAGCTACACAATATCCAAGCTTACTACCTAAAAATGTAAGAAGAGATAAACTACTTGCCAACTCTGCATATACTCGATTTTAGCAAATAGAAGTTCATTCTGCTAATGCCTTTCTGTAACTTAGTTTCAAGATTATTGAGGTCTTTTTCTTACATTTTACCTAGCCATTCCCCCATGATGTTCCTTCAATATTTCCTTTTTCACAAAAGGTTAAGATAATGTTTTAAATATAATACATGAACAATTATACAATTACTGGAGTGTAACTGTTACATTTTTGTATCCTGAAGGTTGGGGATTTGCTGGTGAAGTTATTGAGCTTCTTGTTGGTAAAACTGTGACGACGGTAAGACGGGATCTCCATCTTAGCTATATCTCGAGCCAAATCCACCAACTTCTTATACATTCGCTCCTTGTGCCTAGGGAAGATGCTGTTGACCAGCAAACAGCTTCCACACAAAATGCTATAAGCATCAAGTCCTTTGTCTGCACGCCATTGGATAACCTCCCTTAATGTAGGGTTACCCTTAATCGTCCACCTGTCTCACACAGATCAGGGTTTCCCTTAATGTAGGGAGTGTTTGGATTTGCATTTTAAAATAGTATTCTCATTTATGCGAGTTATAAAGAAACAACCTTACCAACGGTCAAATGAAACTAAAACTATTGTGGTGCATGTGATCTGATCTATTGCTTCAGATATTTGGGTTGTTGGGCCATCATCACCACAAAAATGAATGGTAGGCTGACTTTGTTGTGGGCCTGCAGGTTGTGAAATAGGGTCTACAGCTAAAACAACACAGCATCTGCGAAGGGGGCAGGTTGAGGGTCTGCACGTTCTGACAATGTTCATACTTCCAAAATGGCTAGAAAATAAATTTGCATATTCTGCATAAAAATGATTAGACAGTGGATGTTTAGATGATCGCTGTAAGAGGTTGTTTGGATGGCGGCTGTGACAAACATCAACCTCAAATAAAACCATATAAGTAGCACTTTCTGACTTCGACTTTGACATAAATATCTTTTCCAAACATGACTTTGACAGCCTGTAAAGCTTGTAACGCACCAATACTGTAAACATTACTGTTACATAAGTCATCATAACAAAAACTGATTTATACTCGCCAACTCAATTACACACAAAAAAGCATACAACATTAGAGGGTGTATGTTTGCCTACAAAAGGAAAATGACCTTTTTGATCTAAGCTTGCACAATAACATTTTGGAGCATTAACCCTGACCTAATTTAAAGTGTGTTGTGTGTACAAGTAAAGCGATACAAATGAAAATGTATAAGATCTTTGTAATGATACCTTCTGGATGCACCATTTTGATTTCCATAATAAGCAGAAGGCATTTAACTAACAGGATCTGCACTAGCAGCATATTGATCTTAGAGATATCACCACCAATTTTTGGATGTTTCATAAGCAGGGCAAAACCCTAACTAATCTAATTCGAAGATATTAGTTAATATAAAAACAATCAAATAACAAAACCCTAATTATCTAATTAATCGAATTAGGGTTATGAAAGAGGGATTGCGTAATAAAGGTTGGATGTGGGATCGGTTATTGATGATGGAATAGTTATTTGATCCAAGGATTGCAAGGTTTATCATGGGATCGATGGAACGAAGATTGATGGGTCTGTGTTTTTTTCCCCGCCAGTTGTGGGATATGTGTGTGTTTTTTTGGTTGTGACAGAATAAAAAAGAAAAAATGACTTTAGAAGTATTATATATAGCTACCTTTGGAAAACACCGCCTTTTTAAAAATTGCGTTTTCAAATAACAATTTACGGATTTTTTTGAGATTTTTTAGGCAAAAAACAAATGCTATTGGTCTAGAGGTGCCATGTCACATATGACATGGATTAGGGGTGTGGTATCAAGTCATAGTTATACCTATCGGTAATATATATATATATATATATATATATATATATATATATATATATATATATATATATATATATATATATATATATATATATATATATATATATATATATATATATATATATATATATATATATATATATATATATATACATTATATATAAGAGGAGGCATGTCACGTCATGTACGATGACTAATCATGTTTTTAATCCATGTCATCACTTTCCTAAATTATATTTATTTTTTTATTTTTTACAAATTTTCGTCAAAATTTGTTAATTTCCGTCATTGATATGTTTCCTAAATTTTTTTTCCAAAATTTTCGTCAAAATTTTTTACATATTAAAACATGCAAGATTATAACCTGGACAAGATTCGAACGTGGGTTGATATACAATAGATAACTAACGGCCATAGTAAGTGACCACCACACCATCACATCTTTGTTGGTTATACTTTACAAACCAAGTATTTAAAGTTGAGTTGTTAGTATATAATCTGTAACACATTACAATACATGTATGGCAGCTTTGAATATTTTGTTATTAAAAGCTTTGTTAGCTTCTTTTACTCAACATGGCTATAATAGCTTAAAATGTCCTTAATTTTTTACTTTTGAAGGTGCTTAATTTTTTACTTTTCATGGTGTGCTTCTCCTTAGGTTTATGAATACTAAAACATTTAAGAAATTAAAATTACTTCCTCAACATGGTTGTAATAGCTTAAAAGGTGCTTATTTTTTACAAAAGCGAATGCATTTTCAGAGCTATATTTGCGAGTGTAGAACTGGATAAAAGGGTCCAACCCGCAATGGCTGCAAACACAACTCTCTGTTGATGCTACCGATGATGAACTTTGTTGAGCTCAATGGCTTGAGGAAAAGAAGTAATCATGGTTGTGGGGGGAAGACGAATTAAGTGTCTTTTGTTGGGCGTCCAATCTGGCACTAACATTGTTGCCACAATGGTGGTCAGAACCTATCAAAGCAGTTGACTGGAAAAAGCACACATAATAGATTTTTAATAAGCTAATTGTGGAATTTCAGTTTTTATATTGGTAAGAAAACAATAATTGACTTACAGCCTTCTGGATGGGTTCATTATTCACTGTCCAACCCGCAATGGCTGCAAACACAACTCTCTGTTGATGCTACCGACAATGAACTTTGTTGAGCTCAATGGTTTGAGGAAAAGAAGTAATCGTGGTTATGGTGAGAAGACGAATTAAGTGTCTTTCGATGGGCGTCCAATCTAGCACTAATATTGTTGGCACAATGGTGGTCAGAACCTATCAAAGCAGCGGACTGAAAAAAACAGACATAATAGATTTTTTAATAAGCTGATTGTGAAATTTCAGTTTTTATATTGGTAAGAAAACAATAATTGACTTACAGCCTTCTGGATGGGTTCATTATTCACTATCCAACCCGCAATGGCTGCAAACACAACTCTCTGTTGATGCTACCGACAGTGAACTTTGTTGAGCTCAATGGTTTGAGGAAAAGAAGTAATCGTGGTTATGGTGAGAAGACGAATTAAGTGTCTTTCGATGGGCGTCCAATCTAGCACTAATATTGTTGGCACAATGGTGGTCAGAACCTATCAAAGCAGCGGACTGAAAAAAACAGACATAATAGATTTTTTAATAAGCTGATTGTGAAATTTCAGTTTTTATATTGGTAAGAAAACAATAATTGACTTACAGCCTTCTGGATGGGTTCATTATTCACTGTTGATGAGGATTTCCTTAAGGCTAGAACAACAACATTTGCTTCAAAGAATACCTGAAAATGCCAATATATTGTGTGTAGTAAATGAAACTCTTAAGTTGGAACAAGCAAATCAAGAAGTACTCTAAAAGAGCAATGCAAAGTAAATCAATACCTTGCTTCAGGTTATACATTCTTATGAGATGCTTTGTTAGTGTATAATCTGTATACACATACATGAACATAAGTAAATTTATCTTGAATCTAAACCAAGCACCACGGAATCCAATACTGAATTATTTCAGTTCAGCCTCTTGGCCAACCCTAAAGTTGTTGAGATCAAGCTGAGGTTCTGTCATTGTCCTCTTGAGTCATTAATAAATATTGGTACAGGAACATAAGTAAATTTATCTTCAATCTGAACCAAGCACCACGGAATCCAATACTGAATTATTTCAGTTCAGCCTCTTGGCCAACCCTAAAGTTGTTGAGATCAAGCTGAGGTTCCGTCATTGTCCTCCTGAGTCAATAATAAATATTGCAAAAAATTAATTAAATTTATAACAACTATGTCATGTTAATTCAGTATTTGCGCTGTGTTTAAGAAAATTAAAAAACATTTTAATTTTATTTGTTATTCACATATATCTGTTATTCTTCCTGCTGCATCTTTTACTGTATCAAGCAAGCACATGTTTCTGCTCTCAAGTTCAAAATTTCATCTCTAACCAAACATGAAATCATGTGAGGTGTGTGCTTCCTCAGTGTGGTATAATTTTATCACGGCATACATTATATAGATTACATGAACAATATTAGTGCCACCTTTTGTCCTTACTACAATAAAATTTTTGTAGTATAAATATATTCTTCAATCATGTTTATAAATATATTGTTAAAATGTCGATTATGAACAGCAGGTGTGCGTATCATATATTCTTTGATATCTGATGTGCATATATTGTTCGATATCTGATGTGCATACTAATACAAGTTTAATGTGACTTATTTTAATGAATTTATTTTAATTTAAAAAATAAGATTCACGCCTAAAAATTTGAGAATATTAAAAAATAAAATATTCTGATTCTATCTTGTGTCCATATATTATGTATATCTATTTATAAAAGATTACAAATATAGAACGTATATTATGTATATCTTATATTTTTGTTTTATGTATATGTTATATTTATTTATGTATATCTTATATTTTTTTTATTTTTAGAAAAGATTAGAATTCTTGAACGTATAACACATTGTTTGGGTTATCTTTTTCTCCACAAAACCAACAGTATATATACGATACAATAAGATGCTGGAATCCACAGATTTAAGAAATCACAAAGATGCAACCACAAAGGAAATCCCAAAGGCTCTCAAAATCGATCACAGATCAAGACACAAAACTTAGTGCGCCTATAATGGAAAACCCTACTCCAGGTAATCTGATATTGTGAAATTTTTCTCCTCTTATTTGTTATGTTTTTATGTTTGTTTTTCTCTTATATGTTATGTTTTTTCTGTTTGTTTCATACATTTTTTTGCATGATTAGTTGTTGCATATATATATTATCACTTTGAGTATGTAACAAATTTTTAAAAAATTTACTCAGTTGAATCACATCCAAAAACAACCAACGAATGTCCACCGCTTGCAGTTAAGTCAGTTAAGAAGAAAAAGACTGGAAAAACTACTAAAAGATCATCATCAGGTATGTTGATCATATAATTTGGAAAGATTGTTTGCAATATTAATGATCTCACATAGGTGTGTTTACCTTTTTACAGATGGTAAACCTGTTATTAAAACAAACAATGTGAACAAATCTTCCAAGTTTGGATACCAAAAAAGTCCTACCAAACATACTTCAAGCTTTGGTTATCAGAATAGCTTTGCAGACAACACTTCCGGCTTTGAAAGTGTCTCATCAGGTTTGTTTATTTGTTGGTCATAATATTCACAAAATCTTTTTTGCAATGTTAGTGATATCACAAATGTTTGCGGTTTACAGGTTGTAAACCTATAGTTACAACAAAGAACGGGAACTTTACGTCCAACTTTAATGGGAAATATAGTTCGAAGTTTGGCTTTCAAAAAAGTCCAACAAAACATAGTACCACCTTTGGCAACCAGAAAAGTATTACAAACAATACTTGTAGCTTTGAGAGATTTTTAGGAGGTTTGTTTATAAATAACATATTTTATAGGTTTTTAAGAATAGGTTACATATTCACTTTTTATTACTGTAATTTACAGCTCACAAATCAAAATCTACAACTTTTCAGAGAGATTCATCAGGTTATAAATAACTACTTTTATAAATAACTACTTTTATTATTTTTAACAATAGCTTGCATATACACTTTTTATTACTGTTTTTGCAGCTCACAAATCAAAATCAACAACTTATGGGAGAGATTCCTCAGGTTATTTAGTATTATTTGTTACTATTTATTTGTTTTTTAAAAACTTCGGTCTCATATGAAACATTTTATTTAAGTTGCAGTGCCTATGATGATGGAACAAACAATTACTCTAATAAAAGATATCAGTCCGATGATCAATAACATGGCAATTAAAGGGCGATGTATCTCTGTTTGTTACTCCCACAAACTCAACGAAATACATGATCCATACAGTTTAGATTGTATTTTGCAAGACGAGGAGGTAACCTAAATATATGATATTAGTAATAGTAATTAATAAAGTTTTTGTTAATTTTCATACATAATAAGCCTAATATTTAATATATGTTACCAGTCGAACCGAATTCAAATTTCTGTCAAAAGAGAGTTTATGTTTAATTTGAGCCACTTCTCTGTGAGGGTTAATGTTGTATCATCTCTAACTTTGGAGTCGCCGAGAATAGTGGAAGGTTGCCCTTATTACCAAACATGTGGAAAATATCCTTCTATAAAGGAACTGAGGTCACTCGAATTGAGCAAATTGATGATAATTTCACTGGTTTTGTTAATGAACCATTTAGCCATATGTTGGACTCTAACAATGAGTATCATGAACATGATTATGTTGGTATGCATTTTATCATTACATTTATAATAATAATAATGTATTAACAAAAATTTAACTTATTTATACCATATGTTTTTCAATTGTAGATATTATGGGTACGGTTGTAGCTATTGGTAATGTTGTAACCCTCAACGGTTATGGTTGTTCTAAGATTCGCAGATTCATTGTCATTGAAGATGCTCAGTAAGTAATTTTGTATTTATTTATTTTTTTATATAAAAACAAAACACAACTCTAACCTTATTACTTTTACGTATTTTACAGATCTCTAAGGCTTGAATGTACTTTCCGGGACAAGTGGGCACTCATGTGGAATGAGTATGCTGATAAACTTGATGAAATTGGTCATTTAGATTTCATTCTAATATTGGCAAAAGTTAAATATTGGAATAGTAAGTGTTAAAATATTTGTATTGTTTAAGTATTCTATTAACATATGTTTTAACCTTATACAATTCATGCATGATGTAGACAAACCAGTAATACACAACGCTCTATTTGGAACACGCATTTTCATTAACAAAGAATATCCTCAGTTATTGTCTTTTCAAAAGAGGTACTTCTCTGACTATTATAAGATTATTGATCATTATAGTAGTAATTTTTTATTAATATACTTACAATAATTTATACATGTGACAGCTATGAATCACAAACTGGATATGATGCAAGTGAGTTTAAAATTCAGCCACACAATGAGAAAATTCATGTTATTACACCTGCTAAGTTTATGCAAGGTTGCGTAAAGAAAATGGTTGGAATGATTCGCAAAATTGAACCGGTTAGAAAACCTTAGCTTATTTTTATTTATAACATTATTTGTATTATAAGTTGTCACTAAAATTTAAATTTTTGGTTTATAATACATAAACAGGAAACACATTGTGTTGTATATGCAACAATACACAGCATTCAATATGAAAGTAGTTGGGCATATACTGCATGCAAACAATGCAACACAAAGGTAATTCCAATTGAGTCAAAAGGACCATCGTCTTCAAGAAACAAAAGGCAATTATGGCATTGCAAAGAGCATGGAGAAACATATGCGGTCGTATCTAGGTATGAAATAACGTGTATTTAAATTTTATGTTTAATCTTTAAGAAACTAAAACTAATTAACATTCCAAATTATTTTTCCAATATATATAGGTTAAAGATCATTGTTCGCATTTATGATGAAAGTGGTACCACGCAAGTTGTTATTTTTGATAACAATGTCTATAATATGACAAAGTCTCTGCTTGGAATATTATGGAACAACAAGGAATGGATACTGACCAATACTTCCCAAATGAGCTTAATCAGATTATTGGTAAAAAATATCTATTTAAAGTTAAGTTCACAAGGTTTAACCACAACAATTATAGCCATGTTTATCGAGTTGAGAGAGTTTCTAAAGATGAGGAAACAATCAACTACTTCAAAAGTGGTTTCTTAGACGAGGTATTGTTAACTTAAATTTGTTTAAAAATTATATATGTTTTGTTATATAATTGTATTAAAAAATTATAAATAAACAGGATGGAAGTAAAGGTTATACAAGTGACTCTGTTGAAATGAATGAGGTATCATACATTGTGTTTGATGCACACTTCAAAATTTCACAACATTAGTTTTATACAAACATCAAAATTTCACAACATTTGTTTAAATATTTTTTTAAATTTAAAACACAGGATGAAGAAGATGATGATTTTACAAGTATCAATGAGGATGAAGAAGAAGAAGAAGAAGAATCTAATATTCAAAACACTGAGGTATTTACAATATTTTTTTAAAAAGTTTTATTAGTTCATTCTTATATGGTTTTAAGTACCAACTATCCTATAAAAATGTAGTAACCATCACTTTTTTTTACACAACAGAATGATGATATTAAAGAAGCATCACCAAACCATGAAGCACAACATGATGATGTGAACATGTTTTAAGCATATAGAATTTAAAAGAAAAAAGATCGTATTTTTATTGATTTATCTGACATTGAAACAGAAGATAAGAAGGAAAATTCAAACAAACAAGACAAACCTATAGCGGTTAAGCTGGAAAAAGAAGATTAAGCTCTGGAAAAAGAAGATTAAGCTGGAAAAAGAAGGTTAAGCTGGATAAACAATCATGATAGTGAAAAATCATGGACTTGCTTCAAATTTATCTTAAATTATTTGTTTTCTGCCATTACATTACATTCAGACATGGGTTTCTTTAGGTTTAAGTTTGTTGGTTAATTTTATAATAAAGTTGATTTTGTTTTAAGTATTCTGTTTTTCTGATTTCTTTCATATATAGTTAAATCAAATTTATTGGTTATCTTTTCATAGCTTCAAATAACAAGAAATATTGCAAAACAGCATAAAAGAATACACTACATGTTGTTGTTGTTTGAGAAGAAGCTTCATCTTTCTACATTCATAATTATCACCTCTTTGCCCTGGATTTCCTAAAGTGTGATCATCACATCTGCAGAGACAAACAAACAAGTTTAAAATCACTGAAACTTATAACTTATCATGAAGGTCAATTCTGAAGTTACTAGGTAACTTACATGCAACTCTGAACAACAACATATCCAGTTCTGAAGTTCAATTTGATCTTCATATAACTGGAATATATAGCCCGGGAACTTACAGTTCTTTAAGAAGTACCAGCAGGAGGACCATCAAGAACTTTAATACGAACCCAAGTTGAGACCCTCAATGGATTTTGATTTAAATATTGGTCGGTTGATATGACTGCAAATTATGATAAATGTTTGCCTGCAAATTTCATTACAATAAGATTTAATTTGGGTGTAAAAATGAGCTGCGGCTAGAACGCAAACCAAAATAATTTTATGTTATGCTAAGAGATTACATCGACCACATCAACTTCTGTGGCCTCACAGTCCTAATTGTTCCGTACATAAATTATTAGATAGAAAAAGAAGCAGGCCTTAAAAGTTTATAAAAAAAATTATGTCTGTCGTCTTTCTTTAGAGATTAAAAAAGTTGTATTACCACAGCAGATAGATCTAATGTCAAGTTTTGAGATGCATATTAGTAAGTTTTTTCCAAATCACCATATACATATATAACCTTATACTACGTATATATTTGTTGATAATAGTCCAAGTTCATATATATATTATTGATAGTCTATCTTTGATTTATATATATTATTGGTAAATATTACCTTCCATGCTATTTAATTGATCTAAACGATATATACTATACATATACATATATATCTTTTGTGATTATTTTGTTTCCTGTATAATATATCATTCAAGACACTATATATACAATATATCATTCACAATACAGATTCAAAGAAACAAATATCTTTAAAACAAGTTCATAATACGAACATGGTTCCACAAACAAAACCACAAAGGCTTTTGAAAAAAACCTACAAAAAAACAAACTACCGACTATGTCGACCATGGAAAACTACAAATCAGGTAATACGAAGTTTATTACTTTTCCTGTCATTACTTTGTTTTGTATAGTAGTATTTGCCATAAGTTTATTTTATACCCGTATACACTGCAATTCCATTCTTGTGGCTAACATAATATTCATAATTTTTGTAATCATAAAATACAGGAACAATCAAGGAAGCAAATACTAATAAAAACACTTCAAACACTAACTTCAGCATTCGAAGTCCACCCAGGTAATCTTCACACCTATTTTTCACAAAAGATTGGATTTTGTTTTTAATTTTTGCTCATTATGCTTATAGTTAAAACTAATGCAAATTTATGTTTCACAGTCATATTATATTAAATATTTTGTTACGTTATGGCTATTAACTTCTTTGGTTTTAACTTATTCGGTATTAGCAAAAACAGTATCAAGCATAACAATCAACTTTAAGGATGATTCCCATAAAGACAAAGAAATCAGAGATATATCAGACGATGACTCTTTTAATGATGACAGCAATAAAGAAAAAGAACTCATTGATAAATCTGACTCGGTATGATTATTTGTTTTCTCCATTATATACCATATTTATATAAAAAACTAACCTATTATGATATTTGTGAAGCCTATTTTTTCAACAAACAAACGTCGCCGCTTAGTAAGGAATGGAAACTTTGTAAACAACAAAGTTACAATGAATTCAATTAAACAGGAAGAACCAATGGTAAATTTATTACTATTATTATTATTATTATTATTATTATTATTATTATTATTATTATTATTATTATTATTATTAAATGTATACAAATCATTCTAAATATTAAAAATAAAATTATGTTTGTAGGAGTCTGATGATGATATTCCACTTCGGTTTAATCGTACAGAAAGAAAACAATCACCTAAGACTGCAAAAGCCAAAAGATATAAGCTTTTTGATGAACCAACTGATGAAGATGAAACTGTTGACAATATTGAAGGAAGAAAATATGAAAAAACTTTTAAACAAGAACCTTTTGATGATGCTATTGATTTTGATGAGGAACCTATTAATGAAAATCCTTTTTTGGACAACAACGATGATGACGATGATGACGATGAAGATAGAGAATATTTATATGACTCTGATATGTACAGTGTAAGATCTGTATCTGATGGAGATAACGAAGATGATAGCTTCATCAACGATGAGTCCACAGAATATGCAACAACAGACGATGAGAACAATGATGATGACTTTTGAAGAAAATTAATCAATGTTGATCACTTAAAAATTTACAAATTCAAAAGCTTTACATGTTTTTTCAATAATGTTATGAAATAACTTTAATTTCAAGTTCATTAGGTTTTTAATTAATAATGTTGGAATCTTATGTTATGTAATATAAATTAATAAATTTAAGCATCATACGTTACTATGATAACAATGTGACGCATAATCATACTTTCAATTTAATTGTTAATTACGTTTATATATTTTTGTAACCAACAATGTTTATGCTTGTGTTAAGATAACAATGTGACGTGGAATAAACTAATTTAAATTGTCATAAACTAAACATGGTGTTGAAATATATCTATCTACATAAAATTTAAAGGAACTCTTGTGCTCAATTTTAAAGTACCTAAACAAGAATGATGTAAGCTAGAAGCACATACATATATAATAGAAACTCTGAGATATACAGAATTATAATTTTATCTTTAAAAACAAATATAAATGTTTCAAAAGGAAAAAATATATAAATAAAACAAGTGTAGATATTTATACGTAAATAAAGTAGACAAGAAATATTATAATCAAAATAGATAGAATACAATTTTTTGATACATACGGGAGATTTTTTATTTCCCATTTTTAAAACATACGAATGTTTGAGTAAAACAAATATATAGATAAAATCATATCTAAAAATATGTTAAACAACTTCAAAAATAAGCATGATTTATCTTTTTATTATATTAAAGATATGGCCATATATTTTTCAAACAATATATAATATTAAAAGAAACTCATAAGGATAAACCAAAAACTAAACACACGGAACGATCTTCGTAGTATGGAACAACCAAAGCAAGGTATTAGATTAATAAACTGTTTTCTTTAATAAACTGTGTTACTTTAGTTGAACAATAAATCTAACATTGTTTAAAAGCACCAGTGTCAACAGTTCATGCAATATATAACTCAACATCAGCCATCTCAAGTATGCACTTTTCCAACAACCAGAGTAAAAAGATACCTTTTGAATCTTTATGTCAAACAAGTAAGTTTATATCGTTATGCAAGTAATTATTTTCTTAATAATTTTAGTTTCGTATAGTATGTATTTATGTTTTTATTCAAACATTAAATAATACAAAAATGTCAAAAAAATACCATCAAGTGGAAACCTAGACCTAGCACTACGAAAACGTGGTCGTCCATCCAACAACAAAGACACCACAAGTAAGCCAAACACAACAAATATTTGTTTTTAAAACATAAATTTAACAAGGATTTTTTTAATATACACTCTTCTGTTAATTACAAACAGATACAATGAAAGAAAAAATAGCTCCAAAAAGAGGACGACCCAAAATACAAGATACTATATATGAAACAAATATACAAGATCATTCAAGAAACCAGACCATGCATGGCGGATCATCAACCATACCATCAGATATAGCAATTCGACCAGGTGGACGTCCTCGGATAATTGATAACATAACAAGTAAGAAAAATAACTAATATTGTGAATATCGTTTACATATGTCACTAACTTGCAACAACTGTAACGACAACAACTCGCGCACCTGGACGGCCATCAAACAGCAAAAACAAAACATGTAAGCAAAATACTAACTTATCCAAATAAATTGGTTATAGCTCTCCACATATAATTTTAACAACTATAAATGTATGACAGATACATAGCCTCCATCACGAAAGTCTGATCGGATGAAACAACAAAGAATGATGGGCATGAAACGTATTAACAATACAAATACAAACGCATAGTATCCTGATGCGCAAACAACAAAATCATTTGTCGGATTATGTAACGGTAAGAAATACAAACATAATATGTAATAGCATTTTTAAACTATTATTCACAACCAATTTAAAAACATAACAAAAAACTTATTCATAGATTATGTTGACCATGGAAATCCAGTATTCAGATGCACATCTTGTGACGCACTATTATGGCATGCTGAAAGTATGATTGGAAACACCCCTGGAAATAGAGATTCATTTTCACTTTGTTGTGGCCGAGGAAAGGTAAAACTAGGAAACGAAGTTGATAAACCACCAAAATTGTTGATGGAATTTATTAACGGAGACCACCCAAAAAGCAAAACCTTCATTGAAAACATCAGACGTTATAATTCAATGTTCTTATTTACGTCCCTCGGTGCAAAACAAGATATGTTAGTTACGGATGGCCATGGCCCGTATTGTTACAGAATACACGGATAAAATTACCATAGAATGGGTACTTTATTACCAGAGGAACGCAAACCACCAATGTTTTCAAAACTTTACATTTACGACACCAAACATGAGATTGAAAACCGAGTCAAATGTTTAAGGTATGACACAAATTCACTATATATCATTTAAATTCATAATCACAAAAATAAGAACGTTATGTTTTAAACTATAATATATTCTCTGAAAATAAACAATTAAAAAAATATTAATGTTATGCTTTAAATTTCTTCCTACAGCACCGAACAGTCAACATCCTCAACAAACCATCCAATTGACCATCAACTAACTAAAGATTTGCGAGACATGCTTGATGAAATAAATCCATTAATTGAGCAGTTCGGAATGGCAGGAGAACATTTATCAAAAGCAGATGAGGAAACCAAGTTTAAGCTAAAACTTATTGGCACAAGAACTCGCAATGGAAGGGATTATAACCTCCCCACAGCCTCCGAGGTTGCATCACTAATCGTAGGAGATTTTGACTCAAAAAAATGAAAGAGACATAATTCTACATATGTAAGAAGGGGGAGTTAAATGAATAAGTGAGTTACATCCTTCATACATTGCACTCCAATACCTGTTGTTGTTCCCGTACGATGAAGATGGATATTGGACTGATATATACCATCAAGGCGTTACTGACGAAACACCAACCAACAAAAGAACAAGGGTAACAATGCGTGAGTATTTTGCATATCGTTTACAAGAAAGACCAAATGTTTTATCAATGGTATTGAAGTCAAGGAGACTTTGTCAACAATTTATTGTAGACGCGTACACTATGATTGAGCGTGAAAGAATGTCGTATATAAAAAACCAACAACAAGATTTACGAAGTGAAACTTACTCCAATATAGCAGAACTAGCAAAGGAGGAAAACTTAGGAGTGATTCTACGAGGCAAAAAATTTGTATTACCGGGTTCATTTACTAGAAGTCCAAGGTATATGATGCAAACTTATTTAGATGCAATGACAATTTGCAAAGTCTATGGATTTCCAGACCTGTTCATAACATTCACTTGCAACCCAAAATGGCCTGAAATAGCACGCTTCATGAACCACCATGGTTTGAAATCTGTAGATTGACCAGACGCAATTACCAGAGTATTTAAACAAAAACTGGATAGCCTAATGAGAGATTTCAAATACAACCATTACTTTAGACGGCTTAAAGCAGGTAACTACACTATATCTATATTTAGAAATCATTAATAATCGTTAATATATATTACATTACACAAAATAATGATATTTTTGTTTTTAACACAGCTGTTTACACTGTTGAATTCCAAAAAAGAGGACTCCCCCATGCACACATATTGCTTTTTTGGAACAAGAAGACTAGATAACAACACCAGAACGTATTGATCAATATATTTCAGCAGAAATACCAGACAAGAATGAAGAGCTAGAATTGTACCAGATTGTCAGCGACCACATGATGCATGGTCCATGTGGTGCAGAAAACCCAAGTTGCCCGTGCACGGTGAAAAGAAAATGCACAAAAAAATTCCCAAAGCAATTTAACGAAAAAACTTTCATTGTTGAGAGTGGGTATGCAATTTACAAAAGAAGAAACGATGGATCAACAATTCAAAAGAGTGGTACAGAATTGCACAACGGATTTGTAGTACCCTACAACCCCAGATTACTACGACGTTACCAATCACATATAAATGTGGAATGGTGCAACCAACTTAGTTCCATTAAATATCTATTTAAATATATAAACAAAGGACCAGATAGAGTGACGGCTGCTCTAGAGGATCAACAAGTTGACGAAATAAAAGATTACAACGATTGTAGATATATTTCAGCATGTGAGGGTGCTTGGAGAATATATGGTTTTGATATACACTACAGATTTCCCCCGGTTGAAAGATTACCGTTTCACTTACAAGGCGAACAATCAGTTATATTCGATGCAAGTGAAAGTATAGATTACACCTTGGAGAAGGCCTCGTTTAATGAAACTAAGTTCATAGAAGGATGAAAAGAAATCAAACAGATATAGATGCCAGAAAGTTGCTTTACCATGAATTTCCAAAACATTATGTATGGAAACAAGAAGAAAAAATTTGGCTACCAAGACAAAAAGGTACATGTATTGGTCGTGTACATCACGTCCCTCCTTCTTTTGGGGAATTGTTCTACTTACGAGTATTGATAAACAAGGTCAGAGGCGCAAAAGATTGGATTGATTTTAAAAAGTTTGATAATGTTCTTTACCCAACATATAAAGATGCTTGTCAAGCCCGTGGACTACTCAAAGATGACAAAGAATATATTGATGTATTATTGGAAGCAAGCCAATGGGGGACAGGAAATTATTTATGGAATTTCTATGTCATGCTCATCATGACTGAAAGCATGTCTCGGCCAGAGATTATGTATGAAAAAACATGGGAAGTAATGGCTGCCGATGTCTTACATGTAGAGCGAATAAAGAGGAACGATCCAGGTATTTTTTTTAAAAATAATGGCTATTTATTTTATACAACTAAATATATGATTGTTCATGTATATTTACGTATTTAAAAAATATAAAAAACCATTAAATTCCAAAAGAATATTAACACAACAGATAGTTATATGTTTCTTTATGTATATTTGTGTATTAAAAAAATTGTTGAAACATAAATAGTTATTTACAGGTTTACAGCTTTCGGATATGGAAAGAAAAAACATTTGCCTAACATATATTGAGCACTTGCTTCTTCGTAACAACAAGAGTTTGAGGCATATATAAAACATGCCATACCCAAACGAAATGTACACAATGCCAAATTACAACAGACTTGTCTACGATGAAAGGAAGTACAACAAAGAACTATTAAAGGAAGAACATAAAAGACTCTACAGTACATTGACAAACGAGCAAAAAGGAATATACAAAACTTTAATAGACGATGTGACAACTGACAACGGAGGCATGTTTTTCGTATATGGATATGGCGGAACTGGAAAGACATATATTTACAAAACATTATCTGCAGCACTCAGATCAAAAGGAGAAATAATGTTAAACATTGCCTCAAGTGGTATTGCAGCACTATTGTTAGAAGGCGGGAGAACAACTCATTCACGATTTACAATTCCAATAAATGTGGTGGAAGATTATGTGTGTCACATAGTAGGAAATAGTGAACTAGCTGAATTGATAAGAGCATCAAAACTAATAATATGGGATGAGGCACCCATGACACATAGACACTATTATGAAGCATTCAATAGAACATTAAGGGACATATGCCGGACAGATCCATCATCGCCTTCAGATAAATTTTTTGGCGGCACAGTAGTGTTGTTTGGTGGAGATTTTCGACAAATCTTACCAGTTGTTACAAACGGTAGTAGACAGGACGTTGTTCATGCATCAATAAACTCTTCAAACTTATGGAAACAATGCCATAGTCATGCATCTAACTGTTAACATGAGGTTAGGATCAAGCTCAAACAAAAAAGAAAGAAAAGAAATCGAAGACTTTGCCGAATGGATTCTAAGTATTGGAAATGGTACAATTGGTAAAAAGAATGATGGAGAAACAACAACAGAATTTCCAGAAGATATGTTGATACCGGATTTAGATGATCATATTGGTTCGATTATTCAAACAACATATCCAGACTTAAAACAAAACCTTTATGAGCCAAAATTCTTCCAAGAAAAAGCTATTTTGGCACCAACACACGCTCTTGTGGATATGATAAATGAGAGAATGCTTCAGCTTATCCCAGGAGACGAAAAAACATACGAAAGCTCAGATTCAGTTGGTGTTGTTGATGTCGACACAAATTTTAATGAGTCCCTTTACACAGACGACTTTCTAAATAGCATTAAAGTTGTCGGTCTTCCTCAACATACTTTAAAATTAGAAATAGGAGCACCAATTATGTGCATGAGGAACATCGACCAAACAGTGGGATTATGTAACAGAACAAGACTTCAAATTCAAAGGTTGGGAATAAATATAATTGCAGCAAAGATACTATCATGTGGCAATGTTGGAACTATTTGTGCAATACCACGTATAATACTTAGCCCTACTGATAATAAGATGCCATTTAAATTAAACAAAAGACAATTCCCAGTTGCGTTATGTTTTACAATGACTATCAATAAAAGTCAAGGACAAACATTGACACAAGTAGGGTTATTCCTTCAAAGGCCAGTTTTCTCACACGGTCAACTCTACGTAGCGGTTTCAAGAGTAAAAAACAGAAAGGGACTCAAAGTAATTTGTTGCGATGAAGAAGGAAAATACAGAAAATCAACAACAAATGTCGTGTACAAAGAAGCCTTATTTAGAATTGATGAGATGGCATTTATACATGATCTCATCATTCTTTTCGGGCTTTAAATGCACAAAAATGTCATAAAATACCATATATATGCTTGTGTTTGTTTACTTGTGTATTTTAGGTATGGATATCGTGAAAAAGACAAAAGATCACAAGTTACAAGGAAAAACGGACACGAGAAACGAAGCCGTACAAAGAACCGGGCCCTAATCATGGAATTCTCAACAAAATACCTTGAAGACTTGAAGACAAACAAGATTGATCCTCATTTATTGAAGAAATGACACTTAAAACCCTTGTATATTAATAATTACAAGTTTGGTCCCTTAAGTTTGTCAAAATTACACAAAAGGTCCTTCAACTTTGAAGAAATGGCAAGAATAGTCCCTCAACAAATCAAAATTGCCAATAATGGTCCCTCATAAAGTCAAAGATACAATGAAGACCTTTGAAGATCAAGAATGTTCAAAATCAGTCCTTGAAATATCTCAAAATGGCAAAAAGAACCCTTGAAAACCCTTTTGAAAAGTTATGTGCCAAAATTGCCAAGTGGTGAAAGTTGTTACAAGTATAATTGGGCGCTGACAGACTTTTATCTCCAAGTGACAAAAGAAAGGAAAGAGGAGGGCTAATGTTGTGCATATGAAACATTTAAACACAAAAATGCGCCAAACACTTCCCCAATCCTATAAAAACGGATCAAAAGTTGTTACTGTAGCAGTCAAGAACCCAGATTTTACACCAACTTAAACAAAGGGTAAAATGAAATTACCCTTACCCACACTTGATTCACACGCCTATAATCTCATCCCAACCTTAAAACACTCACTCCCACTCACCAAATGGCCCCACCACCAAAACCGTTTCACCATCATGTGACAACTTCCTCACCAAGGATTACCACGTGTCAAGATCAACAGCCCACATCATTTGCTTCATCACAAAGCTATTATAAACGGTTTGGATGCATTTTGGACAGCTCACATCAAGAAAACGTCTAGAAGACTTAGGGCATTTAGGGAATTTCACTTCTAGGGTTTGTGAATAGTGTTTAGCCAGGCATTCGCCTATAAAAGGAGACCTCAACATGTGAGAGTCCCTTTGTTCCAGATTTTAGCTTTTAATCTTTGTAATTCCTTTTTATGAAATAAAGTTTGAATTTCTTAAAATTTTGAGTTCTAATCTGTTATTTATAAAAGTTTGGTGTTTGAGAAGCTAAAATCTGAGTTCCATTTATATGTTTGAAGGTTTTTGAGGCAAGGTTTTAGTTGATAAAGCTTGGGTTTCAAAAATTAGAAAGTTGACATTATTTTTTATCTCACTTTGTGTTTGTTCATCTTAGCAGCATTGGAAGCTGGTACTTGTTTTGCTAGTACCTCAGCTCAAACAATCCAGGGCCTGGATGTAGGTCTTGGAGGTTTGCACCTTCTTCCCTTTTCATTTTCTCTTTAAGTTTCTGATTATTTGTGATTTTTGTGGATTATTGCTTGAATCTGTGTTATTGTGGTTGATTATTGTTGATTTGGCTTTGTTTGATGTTAATGAGGTGTTACTGATCTGATTTATGGGTTGAATCTTCATAAGCCTTTGAAAATTTGTGAAAATAAGTTTTAAAAGGGTGTTTGGGATTACTGCATAAGTTGGATTTGAGGTTTGTTAAGTGCTTGTGTGTTGTATGCAAGTATTGGTATCTGTTATTTGGGAGCATATGTTCATCTGTTTGCCGGTTTTGAGGCTTTGAACACATTGATTCATAGATTGGCTATAAAATCTTCATAACTTGGTAAAACTGGCTAGGATTTTGAGGACACCTAGATCTAAGCATAGGTTAGGGGTAACAAGTGCTAAATCATAGTTAATCACACCAGGGTAAAAGGATTTGAGGCTTGAAATTGGATCAAGTGTCAAGTATATCAGCAAACTGTTTCTGCATATTGTTCTTTGTTCATCAGTAACTTTTTGTGCTTTGATCTTGCTATTTACTTTGATTCAGTGTTTGATTCTTGTTGCTTTGTGTTCATTGTTAGTTTATATAGCTTGTGTATGCATCTGGTTAAGTTTGGTTGGCTTATTTTGCTTAAATCTGCTTATTAAGTGCTTAACTGCTTATTTGCATATCTGGAGCATATCTGTGGACTGTTTGGCTTATTGTGGCTTATTGTGTGGATCATTTTGTGATTTTATTGTTGCTATTGACTCCTTGTGGTTCACTGATCACAAGGGTGCCTTTGTTTCCAATTGAATCAAACCAGAACTCTCAAATAAGCTTGGTCAATTAGTCAAAGCAGTGGGAACTCCTTTCCCCTGCTGGTTGCCACTGCTAGTGCAATTTTGGTGTCAGCTTATCAATAAGCTATAATAGCTTATTCCAACCTGCAACAACTTTGTTTTTGTAATAGGTGCTCATATTTTGACCCATTTGTTCATCCTGGAGCATTTGGGTGGTTGACTTTTAGGTTTGACTAGAAAACCAACTCCTTTGACTTTTACATAAGTTCATTTGTGCTTATTCTGGCTTTTTGCTTGTGCTTATTGGATTTTTGTTGATTGATATTGCTTATTGAGTCCATTTGAAAGCTTTTGCAAGTTGAATCAGCTTCTGAGGTGCATTATTTCTCAAAAACGACTATTTTGTCGTTTTGTGGATTTTTGCTTTTCTATTTTCTGGCTTATTGAGTGAGCTTATTGGAAATTTCTTTTGACAGATCTCTTAAGCATCCAAAAAGAGGGTTGTGTGTCAAATTAGAGCTTATGGCATTAGCTTATGGCTTAATGGGCTGAAAAGCCCAATAAGAATAAGCTTTGTGTTCAATAAGCTGTGATAAGCACATTTTCAGCTTTTGGGCCTTTAGAGTTTTGTTCTTAGAATTAAATTTTAAGTCAGATAGGGCTTTTCCAAGTCAATTGGGCCAAGTTTGACTTTTTGGGCCCAAAAGCCCATTTGTGTTGACTGAATTTGGATTTGGCCCATTTGAGGGCCCATTAGGGGTATTTTGGTAATTTCACTTTCATTTTCTGATTATTTAGGTTAAAATAAACTAGTTTGCAAGTTTTTAGAATTTTTTATAATTTTTGGACTTTTAATATTATTTTATTATTATTTTAATATTATTTTTAAAATTTCACATTTTCCAACTTTTTACATTTTTCTTAGGTTTAATACATTAAAATAGGAATTTAGCAACTTTTAGAATAATTTTATCACTTTTAGATTAATTTTTATAATTATTTTAAGTTTTAATAGTTTTTAAATCATTTTAAATAGTTTTTATTAGTTTTAAAATCTCTAAAAATAGTTTTTAATCATTTTAGGTCATTTTAGAGGTTTATCAATTGAAAAATCTTTATTTTGGCTTTTTGATAATTTATTTGATTTTTAGGGCTTTAATTAGCATTTAAAAATTGAATATTTAATTATTTAAAAGGTTTGAAAAAGTTTTGATCATTGGTAAACTCTTAGTTTATTATTTTTGATTTTTGGTAAATTTTTGGTAATTTTTAGAATTTATTTTTATTTTGGTGATTTTTAAGGTTCTACGTTTTAACTTTCTAGTAGTGATTTTGTGTTAATTTTTATTTTTACGTCTTCGTTATTTTCTCTTCTAATCCCCTTCTAAACCAATCATTAATCTCAAATCTTGTACAAGTTTTTCACAACACATATACCTCCTTGGGAAACGAACTTTCATACCATTAAGGGTCATTAGTGTTGATTTTCCTAAATCATCACTCGATACTTACCGCTTTTACGCCTTTTTCCTAAAAGGTCATATTTTACTACAATCACTTTGGCGCCGCTGCCGTGGAGGTGTGTCGTGATTAATTTGAATTGTTGTTTTTAATATTAACCAAATAGTATTTGTATTAGTAGAACTCTACTAATACGTATTATCGGTTTTCTTGTACAAATATTATTACTATATTGTATTAAGTATCACAATAAATTTACAATATCTCCAAAAGTGTGAAAACACAACCTTAATTGGGATTTGATCTCCTAATTATTGTATTCGAATCTCAAACAAAAAGAAAAAGGCAAAAATAGATAAATACTTTCGTGAAGCTCGATTTTGAAAGATACAAACTATAAGGTGGGTATAAGGCGGGTATTATAAAATATACCCTAAGGAAAAAGGCTCTTAAGTGCTTCGCGCCGCCTCGTTTCCCCGCTTGCTTGTGAGTATTTTGAGATTGAAGGCTAATCGAGGGTTTTGCCGCCCAAAGTATTATTACGTATACTATATTTGCTTGGTTTTCTTTGTGATTAAACCCTCTTGAACAATTTGGTTTTCACCAAAGTTCTAAAGTCATTCGAAGGCGTTCACTCCACGTGATCGTTTTCATTCCTTTGAGGCTTCTTTAATCAAGAGTTTAATTCGAGGAGAGATTTTGTAGATTGTTGTCTACGAAGATACACCAAAATCCAAATAAATTAAATATCATCAAAAACACAAAAAAAAAATTTGAAAATTCACAAAACACCCAAAAAGAATCTTCGTTGCTCACCTCCTATTCTTCGTGAAGTTTATGATCACTCGTAATCAAGCAAAACGAGCTCGTAAACGACTTCAAAAGCAAGCCAATCAAGAGACGTTGATTGTTGAAGAACCTCCAATTGTTGAACCTATTGTAGAACAAGAAGTCGTCATGGCTAATCGTACTATGATGGAGTTGCTACAAGCACCCACCGAGGGTTTTGGAGAGGCTATTGTGATTCCCGCCATCCTTGCGGAGAATTTTGAGATTAAGACGGGTTTAATGTCGATGTTGCAAGCAAATAAGTTTAGAGGTCATGAGAAAGACAACCCGCATTACCATATTAGGAATTTCAACCGTCTCACCGCTACTAGCAAGTTTAAGGATGTTCCACATGACGCCATTAAGATGATGTTGTTTCCATACTCGTTGGATGGACCCGCAAAAATTTGGCTCGAGAAAGAACCGCCAAATTCGATTTTGACATGGGCCGATCTCGTTTCTAAGTTTGTGAACAAGTTTTTTCCACCATCTAAAACAACACACTTGAAAAATGAGATTTCACGATTTGTGCAAAGAAATAATGAAAGTTTTTCAATGGCATGGGAACGCTTTAAAGAGATGTTACACGAATGTCCACACCATGATTTTACGGAATTGCATCAAGTGGATACTTTTTATAATGGGCTTAATGATCATGAACGAGATTATTTGAATGCCGCCGCGGGTGGTAATTTTTTGTGCAAGACGACAAATGAGGCTTTACAAATCATTGAAAATAGATCTAAGGTTTATAACCCTCGTAACACACCGAGTGTTGCCAATATGGGTTCATCATCTTCGTCACAATCGTCTCGTAGCATTAATGCCTTACATGATGAGGCTAATGAGGAAAATCGTTTTTTTGATAGATTTGCTAATCTTATGTCCCATTGGAAGGCTCAAGAAGCTTCCAATTCCGCTTCGGTTAAAGCGGTTGCTAAGAGTTGTTTATCTTGTGGGGGAGCTCATGATCTTTTCGAGTGCATTACCGCGGATGGTAACACTTCGAGTGCTTATGTAGCAACGGGAACTTACAACCAAAACGGTCAAGGTTCCCGTCCAAATCAAGCTCCACCAAACCAAAATGTTAACAATTATCGAAACAACAACCAAGGTAATTACCAAGGCAACACACGCAATTACAACAAAGGGAATTATCAAAGTGGGAATGGACAAATCTCTAATCAAAACCAAAACCGTGATTTTCAAAACACTACACAAGGTTTTCAAAATGCTCACACGAAAAATTTGCAAGGAGAATTTTTGGATTATGCAAAAGCAAATGATGCTAAATTTGATAATATGCAACGTGAGATGATTAGCTTAAGATCCGAGTTGAAAAACGAGCTTAAAAATGAACTTGCTAATGAACTTAAAACTCATGCAAACAAAATGGAAGGAAATGTCCAACGTCTACAACAAAACCAACAAAAGATGGAATTAGGACAACATGAGATTAAGCAAGAGTTATTAAAAGCGGATGCTAGGCAATCAAAATTTGAGGACCGAATGGCTAAGATGTTTGAAGCAATCATGTGTAAACCCTCTTCTTCGGGTGGTCTTCCTAGTGATACCATTGCAAACCCGAAAGGAGAAATGAAGGTTATTACTACACGAAGTGGTAAAACTTTCAAGGAACCAATCTCTCGTACAAGTACTTCTAAGGAGAAGGAAATCGAGAAAGAACCCGAGGTGATGGTCGAAAAGGAGCACATTACAATCCCACGAAGTACCGCTCATACCACACCTACGGTTGAACCAATACCAACTGTGGAACCCGAGTTTCCAAGGCCATTGCCTAATACCCTTCAAGACGAAACAAAGAGAAGTTGCAAGAACGTAACAAACAACAAATCGAGCTTTTAATAAAAATGTTTCAACAAGTGCATTTTGATGTGAGTTTAGCCGACGCGTTGTTATATATGCCTCGTTTCGCTTCCACTTTTAAAAGTATGATGAGCGATAAGGAAAAGCTTTCAAAGTTTGCTAATTGTTCTTCGGTTTATCTTAACCGCATACCGGAAAAAGTTGGTGATCCCGGAAAGTTTCTCATTCCTTGTGACATACAAGATATGAAAGAATGCCTCGCCTTGGCCGATCTTGGTGCGAGCATTAATTTGATGCCATTTTCCATTTGGAAATCGCTTTCGCTTCCGGCTCTCATTCCTTCGAACATGTCCATCGAGATGGCCGATCATTCTACGATTATGGCATGTGGAGTAGCCGAAGATGTTTTCGTGAAAGTGGGGAAGTTCTACTATCCCGTTGATTTTATAGTAGTTGACATCCCCGCGGATCCTCAAGTTCCTCTAATTTTAGGTCGATCATTTTTAGACACTTCGAGATCGCTTATCGATGTTCATGCAAGAACTATCACTTTGAGATTCAACGAAGAGGAACTTGTTATAAACGCTACTCAAAACTCGAAACCTTCTCATGTTTATGCAATCGCTACCATCAATCACATTGACATCGTTGATGTGGTTTGCGATGAGTTTTCACAAGAAGTGTTAGGTTTTTCCGATAGCTCGTCAAGTGGCAATCCCACTATTTTGGATCCGATTCTTGCTAGTTCTACACCAAATCTCACTCCATTCCAAGGAGGCGATTTCACTTCAAATGAAATCGACAATGAAGATGAGGTGTTGATTAGTGATGATACTTCTATTCCACCATTTCTTTTGCCGATGGAAGTTATGAGTGTTGAACCAAAATCTTCAATCGAGGAACCACCTATCCTTGAATTGAAAGATCTTCCTTCTCACCTTGAATACGCATTCTTGGAAGGTGATGACAAGTTGCCGGTTATTATTGCAAAAGGTCTTGCTAATAATGAAAAAACCGAGCTCTTGAAAGTTCTTAAGGCTCATAAAGGGGCAATTGCGTGGAAAATATCCGACATTAAGGGTATTGACTCAAAATTTTGTACTCACAAGATTTTAATGGAGGAGGACTACAAACCCGCAATTCAAAGTCAAAGAAGGGTGAATCCCAAAATTCACGATGTCATTAAAAAGGAGGTCCTTAAACTCCTTGACGCGGGAATGATTTATCCTATATCCGATAGCCCATGGGTGAGCCCAATCCATTGTGTCCCTAAAAAGGGAGGAATGACCGTTGTGCCTAATGAAAACAACGAGTTAATTCCCACTCGTGTTGTGACCGGTTGGAGGGTGTGTATTGACTACCGAAAGTTAAATGACGCCACTCGTAAAGACCATTTTCCTTTGCCCTTCATGGATCAAATGTTGGAGCGACTTGCGGGAAATGAATTCTATTGCTTTTTAGATGGTTTTTCCGGTTACTTTCAAATCCCTATCGACCCTCGTGATCAAGAGAAGACTACGTTTACGTGTCCTTATGGAACGTTCGCTTATCGTAGGATGCCTTTCGGACTTTGTAATGCACCCGGTACGTTTCAACGGTGTATGATGGCGATTTTTCACGATATGATCGAGAAGTCGATGGAAGTGTTTATGGATGACTTCTCGGTGTTTGGTAATTCGTTCACGTCATGTTTATCTAATCTCGAGCAAATGTTAAAACGTTGTGAAGAAACCAATCTTGTGCTTAATTGGGAGAAATGTCATTTCATGTGTAAACAAGGAATCGTCTTAGGACATAAGGTGTCGAAGGCGGGGATTGAGGTCGATAAAGCTAAGGTAGACGTCATCGCCAAGTTACCTCATCCCAAAACCGTTAAGGGAGTTAGGAGTTTCCTAGGACACGCGGGCTTTTATCGTCGTTTCATCAAGGACTTTTCGAAGATTTCTCGTCCTATGACACACCTTCTCGAGAAGGATGCTCCTTTTAACTTTAATGAGGATTGTGTTAAGGCTTTCGAAACTCTCAAAAGGAAACTTACCGAAGCTCCCATTCTTTTTGCTCCTAATTGGGAATTACCCTTTGAAATCATGTGCGATGCAAGTGATTATGCTATAGGGGCCGTCTTAGGGAAACGTTATGACAAGCATTTTCGTCCTATTCACTATGCTAGTAAGACGATGACCGAGGCTCAATTAAAGTACACCACAACGGAAAAGGAATTCCTTGCCGTGGTCTATGCTTTTGAGAAATTCCGACCGTATCTCGTCTTGACTAAAAGCATCGTGTATACTGACCATTTGGCTATCAAGTATCTCTTAGCTAAGCAAGATGCTAAGCCGAGATTGCTTCGTTGGATGCTCCTCCTCCAAGAATTTGATGTCACCGTGCTTGACAAAAAAGGAGCCGAGAATCTAGCGGCCGATCATCTCTCTCGTCTAGAAGATCCTCACAAAGATGTTTTCGAGAACAAGGAAATTACCGAAACATTTCCTCTTGAGACTCTCGGTGTAGTGAATTCTAAAGACACAACCCCATGGTTTGCCGACATTGCAAATTACCATGCGGGCAATTTCATAATCAAGGGTATGACGACACAACAAAAACGAAAATTCTTTCGTGACGTCAAGTTCTATTTTTGGGACGACCCTTATCTCTTTCGGATTTGTGCGGATCAACTCGTTCGACGTTGTGTGTTTGGTGCCAATGCTTCTAATATCCTTAGAGCTTGTCATGAGGGACCCACGGGTGGTCACCACGGTGCTAATCTCACGGCTAAGAAAGTGTTCGATGCCGGTTTCTTTTGGCCTTCTATCTATCGTGATGCACACGCACTTGTAAAGTCGTGTGATTCGTGCCAACGTCAAGGAAAATCGTCTCAACGTGATGAAATGCCGCAAAACATAATTCAAGTATGTGAGATTTTCGACATATGGGGAATAGACTTTATGGGTCCGTTCCCATCGTCTCATGGCAACAAATATATCCTCGTCGCGGTGGACTACCTTTCTAAGTGGGTGGAAGCTAAGGCTTTACCTACTAATGATGCTCGTGTGGTAGTGAAGTTTTTGAAGCAATTATTCTCTCGGTTCGGAACCCCTCGTGCTATTATAAGCGATCGTGGAACCCATTTTTGTAATGACCAATTCGAAAAGGTTCTAAAGAAATATGGAGTTACACATCGTCTTTCTACGGCTTATCACCCGCAAACGAGTGGGCAAGTCGAGGTTTTGAACCGAGCTTTGAAGAGGATTTTAGAAAGGTCAATTGGAGAAAACCGTGCTTCATGGTCCGACAAACTCGATGACGCTTTATGGGCCTTTAGGACCGCTTATAAGACACCTATCGGTTGCACTCCGTATAAGTTAGTCTATGGGAAGAATTGTCATTTGCCCATTGAGTTGGAGCATAAGGCATATTGGGCCCTTAAGCATGCTAATTTTGACTTGAAGACCGCGGGAGATCACCGGAAAATACAATTGAATGAATTGGATGAATTAAGGGATAACGCTTATGAAAATTCATTAATTTTTAAAGAAAAGACTAAAAAGTTTCATGATTCAAAGATTAAAAACCGGGTTTTTAACGTTGGTGATCAAGTGTTGCTTTTTAACTCTCGTCTTAAGATATTTTCCGGGAAATTGAAATCTCGTTGGACGGGTCCGTTCACCATTACACAAGTGTTTCCATATGGAACCATTGAGCTAGCTCAAGATGATGGTCCTAATTTCAAGGTGAATGGACATAGGCTTAAGCACTACTTTGGTGGGGAAATTCCTTCAATGATTACCCCCGACCAAGACACCTTCCCCAATGATAACTAGCATTGAGGGGATCGAGTCGAGCTCATGACTCGGTAATAAAAAACGAGGTGCCTCGTGGGGGAGATCCCATGCTTATCTTTTATGCTCACTATTCACTAATAAGGGGACTTGTACCCTTTCAACTCGTTGTCTCGTGGTTGTTTGTGATTGTGTTATCTAGATCATCATCATCATCTACGATTGAAGACTCTCGTGTTCGTTTACGTGAGCCTCCATCGTTCGTTTGAAGAAGTTTTTCACGAATCTTGTTCTAACAATTATCTTTTAGCATACTTAATAAACGGCTTTAGATGTATTGTTAATCACCCTTTCCATGCTAGATCCTAAGCATTCGACTCTTTGTCTCTAGTATGGGGGTGCTCCACCTTTAGACTCGAAACATTGAGGACAATGTTTACTTATAGTATGGGGGGGTGAATAGGTACTTGCTTTGCTACGCCCTCACGCTTTCCAACTTTCAATGTTTTGTTTTGCTAATAAGGCTAAAAATGGCCAAATTTTAAATTTTTTCTTAGTTTTCATAAGTGTTTTTAAGACACGAATGTATATTTTCCGTTGGGTATAATAAGAGTTAATTTTTGACTTGATGGGCATTTGGAGCCATTTACATTCCTTAACCCGCTCAATTCAAGTTTTGCTAGACTTTTATATAGGGAGCTTTAAAACGCGTAAGTCTTAATTCATTCGGGTTAAGAACAAGAACTTTTTGCAAGTTCCTATAATTGATTCTAGAAAGTCACTTATCAAGGGAACTTTAAAACGCATTCTCTAAACTTGAAAAAGTCCAAGAAAGTGCAAGATCCTATAGGTGGCTTGAAAACCCAAAACTTTGATTTGATATAGTCTTAATGAAAGCTAATCCAAATTTGGCTTAATTTTGACTTGCATGGCTAAGTATTCACGAGTCTCTTTAATTAGAGGTCTTTATATAGTGAAGAACGAGAAATGATAGAGTTAGACAAGTGATCATGCTAAACGGAGAACATGAATGTGTTCTTTCAAAAACTCATATGTTTTTAATTGTGGCTTTTTCTTCCCATAAGATCAATGCATTAGGAATAAATCATAATTGCAATAAGTAAGGTCGTACGATTTGAAAGGTTACTTAGCCTCTAGCGCAAGATCGTTTAAAAGTTGCTCGGGGTTGAATAGAGTTCATAGCCAAGGCATAACTTATTGAAGCGGGACGCGAAGATTGGCGATTATCCAAAAAGGCCCTAACAAGGCATGAGGAGCTCTATTTTTGCTAAAGATCCAAAGATGATGTGAAGTATCATTATTCCTAAATTAATATGAAGGATCGAGACACACGACGAGAAGCTATTACTCCCCTAAAGAATGGAGAAAGTCTATCCAAAAAGACCCTAACAAGGTATGAGGATAAATATATCCAAGTCCGAAAAGGAGGCGGATCGTTGTATATCAAAATCCAAAGTAAAGATTGAAGAAAAATGATGAAGTCGTGGTCCAATATGAAGAATCTCTCAAAAATGTCAAGTGAAGAAATTCCAAATATATGAAGAGAAGACCATAATTTCAAGAACGTCTTCCCAAGATTTGAAGTATGAAGTACATGCCAAATATCGGTCCGAGAAAGGTCTCAAATCGTGAAACGAGTTATGCCAAGATATGAACTTAAGGAGATACACGAGAAGCCGTTTTAAAAGATTTTGTCCTTCGGCTAACTATTGATCAAATCGTGCTACTTTGCTTTCGGACTAATAACTACTCAAATAAGTCAATATGAATCACTTGTGATCCATGACAAATAGATAAAAAATGCTAGTAACCCATTTCCTTTTATAATAACTAGGATTGCGGGGAGAAAAAGTATTACACAATTTGGACGTATGGGTAGTGTTAGCATTGTGACTTGTACCAACAATGATCTTGTTTTTGCACTTAGCATGGAATGTATGACAATCAAGGATGACGAAGTTTACTCTAAGGGATATTTACTTGTCTCTATTCTTTGACCCTAAAAGTCACTTTTTGTGATGAAAATCATACATTATGTCTTTACACATCTTCGTAGTATGTTGCAAGTCTTTTTACTATTCAATAAAGGTTAATAAAATTGAACTTTGGTGATGCTTAGATACTTTATTCTAGCATTGCGTGAGGGCACGACAATGGCTTAGTATGGGGGAGTGATGAGATGGCATTTATACATGATCTCATCATTCTTTTCGGGCTTTAAATGCACAAAAATGTCCTAAAATACCATATATATGCTTGTGTTTGTTTACTTGTGTATTTTAGGTATGGATATCGTGAAAAAGACAAAAGATCACAAGTTACAAGGAAAAACGGACACGAGAAACGAAGCCGTACAAAGAACCGGGCCCTAATCATGGAATTCTCAACAAAATACCTTGAAAACTTGAAGACAAACAAGATTGATCCTCATTTATTGAAGAAATGACACTTAAAACCCTTGTATATTAATAATTACAAGTTTGGTCCCTTAAGTTTGTCAAAATTACACAAAAGGTCCTTCAACTTTGAAGAAATGGCAAGAATAGTCCCTCAACAAATCAAAATTACCAATAATGGTCCCTCATAAAGTCAAAGATACAATGAAGACCTTTGAAGATCAAGAATGTTCAAAATCAGTCCTTGAAATATCTCAAAATGGCAAAAAGAACCCTTGAAAACCCTTTTGAAAAGTTATGTGCCAAAATTGCCAAGTGGTGAAAGTTGTTACAAGTATAATTGGGCGCTGACAGACTTTTATCTCCAAGTGACAAAAGAAAGGAAAGAGGAGGGCTAATGTTGTGCATATGAAACATTTAAACACAAAAATGCGCCAAACACTTCCCCAATCCTATAAAAACGGATCAAAAGTTGTTACTGTAGCAGTCAAGAACCCAGATTTTACACCAACTTAAACAAAGGGTAAAATGAAATTACCCTTACCCACACTTGATTCACACGCCTATAATCTCATGCCAACCTTAAAACACTCACTCCCACTCACCAAATGGCCCCACCACCAAAACCGTTTCACCATCATGTGACAACTTCCTCACCAAGGATTGCCACGTGTCAAGATCAACAGCCCACATCATTTGCTTCATCACAAAGCTATTATAAACGGTTTGGATGCATTTTGGACAGCTCACATCAAGAAAACGTCTAGAAGACTTAGGGCATTTAGGGAATTTCACTTCTAGGGTTTGTGAATAGTGTTTAGCCAGGCATTTGCCTATAAAAGGAGACCTTAACATATGAGAGTCCCTTTGTTCTAGATTTTAGCTTTTAATCTTTGTAATTCCTTTTTATGAAATAAAGTTTGAATTTCTTAAAATTTTGAGTTCTAATCTGTTATTTATAAAAGTTTGGTGTTTGAGAAGCTAAAATCTGAGTTCCATTTATATGTTTGAAGGTTTTTGAGGCAAGGTTTTAGTTGATAAAGCTTGGGTTTCAAAAATCAGAAAGTTAGCATTATTTTTTATCTCACTTTGTGTTTGTTCATCTTAGCAGCATTGGAAGCTGGTACTTGTTTTGCTAGTACCTCAGCTCAAACAATCCAGGGCCTGGATGTAGGTCTTGGAGGTTTGCACCTTCTTCCCTTTTCATTTTCTCTTTAAGTTTCTGATTATTTGTGATTTTTGTGGATTATTGCTTGAATCTGTGTTATTGTGGTTGATTATTGTTGATTTGGCTTTGTTTGATGTTAATGAGGTGTTACTGATCTGATTTGTGGGTTGAATCTTCATAAGCCTTTGAAAATTTGTGAAAATAAGTTTTAAAAGGGTGTTTGGGATTACTGCATAAGTTGGATTTGAGGTTTGTTAAGTGCTTGTGTGTTGTATGCAAGTATTGGTATCTGTTATTTGGGAGCATATGTTCATCTGTTTGCAGGTTTTGAGGCTTTGAACACATTGATTCATAGATTGGCTATAAAATCTTCATAACTTGGTAAAATTGGCTAGGATTTTGAGGAAACCTAGATCTAAGCATAGGTTAGGGGTAACAAGTGCTAAATCATAGTTAATCACACCAGGGTAAAAGGATTTGAGGCTTGAAATTGGATCAAGTGTCAAGTATATCAGCAAACTGTTTCTGCATATTGTTCTTTGTTCATCAGTAACTTTTTATGCTTTGATCTTGCTATTTACTTTGATTCAGTGTTTGATTCTTGTTGCTTTGTGTTCATTGTTAGTTTATATAGCTTGTGTATGCATCTGGTTAAGTTTGGTTGGCTTATTTTGCTTAAATCTGCTTATTAAGTGCTTAACTGCTTATTTGCATATCTGGAGCATATCTGTGGATTGTTTGGCTTATTGTGGCTTATTGTGTGGATCATTTTGTGATTTTATTGTTGCTATTGACTCCTTGTGGTTCACTGATCACAAGGGTGCCTTTGTTTCCAATTGAATCAAACCAGAACTCTCAAATAAGCTTGGTCAATAAGTCAAAGCAGTGGGAACTCCTTTCCCCTGCTGGTTGCCACTGCTAGTGCAGTTTTGGTGTCAGCTTATCAATAAGCTATAATAGCTTATTCCAACCTGCAACAACTTTGTTTTTGTAATAGGTGCTCATATTTTGACCCATTTTTTCATCCTGGAGCATTTGGGTGGTTGACTTTTAGGTTTGACTAGAAAACCAACTCCTTTGACTTTTACATAAGTTCATTTATGCTTATTCTTGCTTTTTGCTTGTGCTTATTGGATTTTTGTTGATTGATATTGCTTATTGAGTCCATTTGAAAGGTTTTGCAAGTTGAATCAGCTTCTGAGGTGCATTATTTCTAAAAAACGACTATTTTGTCGTTTTGTGGATTTTTGCTTTTCTATTTTCTGGCTTATTGGAAATTTCTTTTGACAGATCTCTTAAGCATCCAAAAATAGGGTTGTGTGTCAAATTAGAGCTTATGGCATTAGCTTATGGCTTAATGGGCTGAAAAGCCCAATAAGAATAAGCTTTATGTTCAATAAGCTGTGATAAGCACATTTTCAGCTTTTGGGCCTTTAGAGTTTTGTTCTTAGAATTAAATTTTAAGTCAGATAGGGCTTTTCCAAGTCAATTGGGCCAAGTTTGACTTTTTGGGCCCAAAAGCCCATTTGTGTTGACTGAATTTGGATTTGGCCCATTTGAGGGCCCATTAGGGGTATTTTGGTAATTTCAGTTTTATTTTCTGATTATTTAGGTTAAAATAAACTAGTTTGCAAGTTTTTAGAATTTTTTATAATTTTTGGATTTTTAATATTATTTTATTATTATTTTTAAAATTTCACATTTTCCAACTTTTTACATTTTTCTTAGGTTTAATACATTAAAATAGGAATTTAGCAACTTTTAGAATAATTTTATCACTTTTAGATTAATTTTTATAATTATTTTAAGTTTTAATAGTTTTTAAATCATTTTAAATAGTTTTTATTAGTTTTAAAATCTCTAAAAATAGTTTTTAATCATTTTAGGTCATTTTAGAGGTTTATCAATTGAAAAATCTTTATTTGGGCTTTTTGATAATTTATTTGATTTTTAGGGCTTTAATTAGCATTTAAAAATTGAATATTTAATTATTTAAAAGGTTTGAAAAAGTTTTGATCATTGGTAAACTCTTAGTTTATTATTTTTGATTTTTGGTAAATTTTTGGTAATTTTTAGAATTTATTTTTATTTTGGTGATTTTTAAGGTTCTACGTTTTAACTTTCTAGTAGTGATTTTGTGTTAATTTTTATTTTTACGTCTTCGTCATTTTCTCTTCTAATCCCCTTCTAAACCAATCATTAATCTCAAATCTTGTACAAGTTTTTCACAACACATATACCTCCTTGGGAAACGAACTTTCATACCATTAAGGGTCATTAGTGTTGATTTTCCTAAATCATCACTCGATACTTACCGCTTTTACGCCTTTTTCCTAAAAGATCGTATTTTACTACAATCAAGAATCAACCATTAGTTTATGCTTAGTTATTTCAATTTTGTTTGCATACTTTTCGTAACATGTTTTTATATACTTACAGACTTTATGAAAATCATTAACTGTTAACGATTATGTTTGTAGTGTTATTAAATCTTATTTATTCTCAAAAACATATTTCATTTATGCCAATATACAAATAAATTTAAATAAAACGCAAATATAATAACGTAACAATATGAAGCCATATTGTTACTGTATGGTGCATAACATCTAACAAAATATTATATACACAAAATCTTAAATTTACACACAAAACAAATTATGTAGTGTACCTGATTATCATAGTGTCTTTGCATCCGATTCGATGTTCATCTAAGTCGCCTGACCAATTTTCAAACCAATATCCACCTCACCACGTAACCTTTACTTCCTAAACCAGTTACTAATTATTGCCCGTCACCATGTTTCTACGTTTGCTGAAAAGAAAAAAAACGACTTTAACTCTATCTATAAACGAAGTTGAAACTATTTTCTAATTGAAGTAATTTATAATTGATGTTTTATCCCACTGGAGGGATTGCCAAGTTTTATCCCCAAGAAAAATTTATTAAGCGTCAAAGTCAGCAGTGAGTGAATACAGTTTTCTGTGGACAGCCATGTTCAAAACACGTTTTCTCCTTCGTTAACCGTTGGATCTTCGTGATTTTTGAACTGTATATTCTTAGCACTTATGTCTAGGATCTCACCGAACGGATCTTCAATCTGAGCTTTCATTAGGAAGTTATTAAGCGTAGAAGTTGGCTGTTGAGATGATTTTCAGATTTTCAGCTTTTACATAAAATCATGATTAGGGTTTTTACAAACCCTCAATCGACTTAAGGTTGAAAAACTGGAGGTTTGTGGCTGTTGAAGGTGGGTTTATCCATAAATGTTGATTAGGTTTAAAACCCTAAACCTACATTTTAGTTCTATGCTGCTAGCTTTGGGGAATCAATTCCTTAGGGATTGATGATGAACCCTAGCAGGATATTAGAATTTGTTTTCACAGAAAATAACAAACAAGGAGCAGCAGACAAGGGTTTTTCAAGCCCTAGATTCGTTCTCTTTTGGTAGTCACGATAAGTATGTTACATCTGAAATCAAGAAGAGATATTGGATTGTTCACGTGTTGTTCTTTAAAGAAAAGACGCAACAAGAAAAAGAATATAATACAAGGTGCTTGCTGGTCTGTATTCAAACGAAAGATGTGGACTCTTGCAAATTCACGTTTGCTTTTGGAAAACACAGATTGGATCAAAGACGTGGTCACTAAATTATAGGGATATCCATATTTAGTTTCCTATTTTAATGGGATATCTTTTATTTTGGACGTGAGTAAAAAGGCAAGGTCATACGTGGGTTGTGTGAAATATTCACTTCCTGATTTTTAGGAATTTGGTCTTCCAAGTTTTTAGAATGTTACTGTTCGTCCTTGTTACATGCATTTAAATTTTACATGGACTGATCTTTCACTATTTTATGGGCCTTCATTCCTAGATTATTTACTATGTGTCGCATACAGTGAGTACAAACAGGAAACACAAGACATTGAGAGGTCCATGGTTTCTTTGATTACTTCTTGTATTATCATGGATGATGTAGCCATAGATATTAGTAGCCGCTGACAAGTAATGGTTTGACGCTGACAAGGAATAAATCAACGCTGACAGAACAGGCGTTGTTACATGTTGTCCGATATATGAGAATTCAAACGCTAACATGTATTGTCCAATATCAGACAATACATCTGATGAAGATCTTGGATGAGAGAGGATGTTGGACAACACAAGGATTGCTGCTGTTTGAGAAAATTGGTACGTTTTTAGCATACAAAAAGGAATAATTTACACACAAAGGTACATGGAATCTCCGTTTTTATTTAGAATATCAAGATGATATTAATGGCTCGGATATTTTTACAAGGAGTAAATGATTTTAATGCGAGTTAGCAACGATTCATGAAGTAATTTATTGGAGTATGTAATCGGGATAGCCTTGTGAAAGAGTTATCCATGTTTGCTTTTACATACAAAGATATTGGTTCATCATGAAGAAGTGTTGGCTTAGGGGGAAGAATTCTTATGGTAAGTTTGATGATTGAAGAAGATTTTCGCGAGTTTGTGTTCTATCATATCTTAAATTCATGCACTTCCAGTCACTGACTTTAAAGGTAACTCGTTCGTGCTTTACATGGTTGGTGATGAAGACTTGTCATAACACTTGAAGGAGTTATATTATCGTGCTCAGTGTCTTACAAAGGATGAGAATATTGACAAGGGATCAAGGTCTACTTATAATTTGCTATAGGTATAAGTTCTTCATCACGTGGATAGTACAAGACATGGAACACAAGGTTGGGTTATTCTACTTCTACATCAAGAATACTTTATTTATTTTTCTTCAAGATCATTGCATAGAGCTACATTTGGAGAATCTTCAAAGATTGCATACATTGTTTACTTCCCTGTTAATGTGACAGAGATTTTGAAGAAGTTTGGCTTTTCTCCAAATGAAAAGAGGGCTACTAATCCTATGGATAGAGAACACCCTTGGGAAAATATTGGAGATGGAAAGGATGTTGATGTCAGGAACTATAGATCAATGATTGGTTCATTGATGTATCTAACAGCCTCTAGACCTGACATCATGTTTGCTGTGTGTGCTTGTGCACGCCATCAAGTGACTCCCAAAGAATGTCACCTTTATGCTGTCAAAAGGATCTGTAGGTACCTAACATGCTATCCTAGTCTTGGCTTGTGGTACCCAAAGGATTCACCATTGGAGCTGATTGCATATTCAGACAGTGACTATGGAGGTGATAAGTTTGATAGAAAATCCACAACTGGTGGATGTCAGTTTCTTGGGAGCAGGTTAATATCTTGGCAATGCAAGAAACAAACAGTGGTGGCTAATTCTACAACTGAAGCAGAGTATGTGGCTGCAGCTGCTTGTTGTGGACAAGTTTTGTGGATTCAGAACTAGCTGTTGGACTATGGGTATAATTTCATGCATACCAAGATATTTGTTGACAATAACAGCACATTATGCATTATTAAGAATCCTGTACATCATTCTAAAACTAAACACATAGAAATTAGACACCATTTATAAGAGATTGTTTTGAAAAGGGTTTAATACAACCAGATAGGGTTGACACAGAAGAAAATGTGTTAGATTTACTAACTAAACCTTTTGATGCTGGAAGGTTTCAATACTTGGTAACAAGTATTGGAATGATCAATCTCACATAATATGTGTTTTGGAGTCTTTTTGTAAAAGTATGTACAGGATAATGCATTGTTATTGGTCTTTTTGAGGATTTAGATTTTCCACTATTTTTTTTAACACTAACAAAGGTTGCTTGAACGCTGATAAGTGTTTTTGTGACGTTGTCAGCAATATATTTGTCTAGCACTGACAAAGCTTTTCTTAACGCTGACAAGTGTTATCGGGGCGTTGTCAGCAACAATGTTAGTTTTGTGGTTTTCAATCTAAATGTGCAGGTGGTGTTAGCAGTATACCATTGGATACAAAATTGCTTATGGATCATTGGAGAAGCATTTGGACATGTTTTTATTTATGGATGATGGTTGGAATTTTTAATTCCTATCTTGACATAAATTTTTTATGTTCATGCATATTTTTGGCAACTTATGTGTCACAGTTTAAGGGGAGGTTTTAGGAACCTTTAGGATGTTTGGGTATCCATATGATACTCTTATCACAATTCTAGATTGTGTCCACTGTCCACAAGTGAGTATGAGTTAGTTTAACTAAATCATGAGGCACTGTAGCATGCAAAGTTGATATACTATGCATGCTGCCAAGACATTTTTGGCCTAGAATTGGTTGTGGTCTGTTGAGAGACTTGGGAATGATTTTGTCATGGGTTTTACCTAGGAGTAACAAGTAATTTTATAAGGTAACTTAGTTGTTAAGAGTTTTGGTTAGCAAGGGACACTAGAGGACTGTTATGTCCATCTTGCATAAGCAAGTGTGCATAACTGGACAGTGCTTGCCGCCCTATAATAATTATCAACTTTTTGGTTATCTTCTCTAGGGTAAATTACTTTGTTAAGGTCATTTTTCATTTTTATAAATTTGTATTTTTGGACGCTGAGAAGTATTTTTCCAAGCGTTGTTGTGACCAATTTAGACGTTGACATAGCTTTGGCAAACGTTGACAAGAATATAGCCGTTGGGCGTTGATGGGTTATTTTTTACCGTTGACACTCAATGGGACCTACCCAGTTGTTACTTTTTGACATATTTTTAGGCCGTAATTTTGGGAGCAGATAACTCTCATTTAATGCATGAGATAAACTTATTCTTTTTCAATATTTTCATGATTGCATTTTGAAAATACTTGCCTATTTTTGGGCCAATCACATGCATTTTCTTCTCCTATATATTTGGCTCCTATTTTAAACAAGGTACCTATTATTCTTGTCTAACACAATTTTCTCCTATAAACTTCATCTTTTTCATTCATTCATAACATCTTTCAACAATGGCACTAAAGTTTAAACCAAGTGATTTAGAATTGGGGTTCAGAAGTCAACACAACATGGTAGCGTATCTTGAAGCTGATGATACTCTGTTTCCCCAATACACACAAATGGTGGCGTATTTGAACGCATCCCCCTTTAGGTATGCTCTTTCTCATGCTCCACTCATTCCTGTCACACATATTAAACAGTTTTGGAACAATGTCAGTTCCTCAACGGTTAATAGAGTGACTACATTATCTTCTATTGTTCATGGGCGCACATGGGTGGTTACTGAAGCTTTGGTACGCCAAGCTTTGCATCTTGATGATGCTGATGGTATAACCACCCTCCCCATTAGTGAAATAGAACAAGGACTAAGGGCTTTGGGTTATCCTTTTCCTGCTGAAGGAACTTGTAGAAACTAGAAGGGGGGGGGGGGGGGGGGGTTGAATAGTTTCTCTTCGATTGGTGACCAAATTAAAATTACTTTCAATTTGGTTTGTATCAAAACTATCTTTTGCTTGATGCTAAGTTGCATAATGATTAGGTTCAATTGAAATACACTAGCAAGGATAATAAGCAAGTATAATGATAATGAAATAAGTAAAGAGCAAGGAAGGAGACAACCTAGTGGGAAGACACCAAGATTTATAGTGGTTCGACAACGAGGCTCTATCCTCGTTTCTACTCCACTCCTCGAGTACACCTACTCGAGAATTCCACTATATCCACAAGCTCCCTTCTCGGCGGAGAAAACCTTACAACGTTGCTTACATTATTTTCCGACACTAAGCTAAATGTCGACACCTAATCTTTAGCTAGGACCAATCTACACGACGTTGCCTACTTCACATTTTAACGACACAAGGCTAGATGTCGAGTTCTAATCGAAAGGTAGAACCAATCTTCACGACGTTGCCTACTTCACCATTTAAAGACACAAGGCTAGATGTCGAGTTCTAATCGAAAGGTAGAACCAATCTTCACGACTCTTCACTTTGAAGCTAAGTGAGAACTTCACACAACACAACTACTAGTCACTTTAAAGTTTAGTGAGAACTCACAAGACACAACCACATCACTTTATAGTTTAGTGAGAACTCATAATGAAATCTATTACAACTCAACTAGACTTATCCAAGTACACACATGAGCTTGGATTTACACAACACAAATCCAAGCAAACACATATGCAATGGATGTACACAACAAATCCAAGTATCCACAAATAACTTGGATGAACACAACTAGTCCAAGTATTCATAAATACATTGGATTGACCTAAAACACAAAGGTATAATGATGAATATGACTAGCTCATAAATTCATCTTTATCACTACACTAGTGAGTGAGTGATCTTCTCATTGGACATGGTAAAGGAGGGGATCAAGAGGATAATCATATGTAAACATCCTTAACAAATTAAGTGATCATTTACTAATGATTATGCTATAGAAAATAGAAAAGGGGCTGAGAAAATCGTCCAAGAGGCTTGCTGAAAAATGAGATTTGACCCACTATTTAAAGGAGACAAAGTTACAACGGATATATAACGGCTACTGTGCGCGGTACCTTATCTCACCCCGCGGTACCTTATCGATAAGGTACCGCCTAGGTACTTAAGGTACCGCCACTAGACTCCGCTCCGTTTTTTGTCTTTTAGTGGGGTGGGAATATCTGAGGTATTTAAACCCTTCAAAGGATATTCTAACAGCATTTGGAATATGTCATTTTCAAATTTTCATTTTCCATTTTAATAAAACATTTTCTAAAAAAGAAAGTTTATTAAAAAGTCTTTTGTCTTATTAGCAAAAGTGAGTTTTAAGGATAATCATTTTGATGATCACTAAGTATGATTAAGAAAGGTTAGTGATATGATTATTACCTTGATGATAGTGTTAGTTAAATAATTCATTTTGTGTTTCTACACTAAATGTGTTGTATGGTTTGTTGTGATCAAAACTAAGAAAGAATAGTTAACACTAATAATGTTTTTAGGCATTACTTGCATTAACAATCTCCCCCTTTTTGATTACGACAAACGATAAACTCATTTACGTATAAACACAAACTATGGAATTATTAACTAGTTTATCACTATCATTTCACCCCCTTTGTCGTAGCAAAAAGGTTAGCATAAGTCTTTGAAGTGCATCGAACTTTGCTAGTAGCTCCCCCTTGGTGGTTGCTCCCCCTTGCTTGGGGCACCAAGTTTGTGAGCTAAGGTGACATGCTACACAAAGGTTAGTAGAAAGGAAAGAAACACCAATGTATAAATGATCACTACCTACTAAGTAACTTGAGAGGGAGAAAGAGAAGAAATCTCAAATTAGAAGCAAGTATTTTGCTAAGTATGTCCAAAGAGGTAATTGACAAAATCAAACTTCAACAAAATGAAGATGATAAGCTTGTCAATGGGTTAAATCTTTAGAATTGATGGAATCACCCATAAGCAATTGTAAAAATTTAACCAAGATCAACTCAAAAATAGAACTAATTAGATAGCACACAAATAACACAAAAGTTACAAAAAAATACAACAAAGAGGATAGTCATACACATAGTATGAGTATCTAAAAGCAATAAATATGGAAAATAAACCACTAAGCATAAGCTAGTCTAATAGTGATATTTTCCAAGATTGCCAAAAAAAAAAACTAAAAAGACGACGATGCATCATTCGAAGTTTTGTCCACCGGAACGAAAACTTGAATAGGAGGTCGAGTGAGGAGGAATTCAAGAAAATTTAACTTCTCATACACATGAGCAAGTTCAATTTGTTGAAAACGGAAACAATCACACGAGGATCCATGATGCAACACAAACTCGTTTGATGGGGGTATGGCATCAAACTTAGGGTTTGGTGGTGGTGGGGTAAAGGGTTTGGGAGTGTTTTCACAATGCCTTGTGAGGTTTGGGAAGGTGGAAAGGTCATTGAGTTGGGGGGTATTGAAGGATTGTGGTGGTGGTGGAACATGTTCTTTTGCTCCGGTGATGGGGTTTATGGTATAAGTCTCATTCCAATACTTGATTGGAGAGAAGGTAGGGTTTTTGGGTGGTTTGGACGAAGATGGTTCATTCTTCTTAACCCAAACGGGTCGAACCGAGATTTTCGGTTTCTTTGAAAGCTTGGATGAGCAAGCTCTGGGTGAGTGGGGTTGTGACAAAGAAATGTCAAGGTTATGAATGTAGGAGTTAGGCATTGTGAGAGTGTGAGAATGATATCTCAAGGTTATGTGAGAATGAATTCTCAAGGTTGGGAAGGTGTGAGAATGAAATCTCAAGGTTGGGGTATAAGTAAAATGTAATCAAGGTAAGAATTTGAATACAAAATGTGTATTGTCAAGGAATGTTTAGTCAATTTGAGTAAACAAGGAATCTTGACTGGGAATAGGGTTTAAAGGTTTTGACCAAAAATTTGTCAAAAATCACTTTCTGGCCGCGGTACCTTATATGGTCCGGCGGTTCCATATCACTAAGGAACCGCGGGTCCTTAAGGAACCGCGTCCAGTGGACTTTAAACAATGTTTTTCCTGGGTTTTGGGAAAAACTGAGACTTTTTCAAAAAGTTGCAAATCTTGGAATTTTACCTCTATTAGAACCAAAATATGCTAGGGTTGCATAAAGCAACACATTCACAAAGAATGTCTTGACAAAGGGTGACAAAATAATTAAATATCATTTTGAACCAATTTTAGTCAAGTTTAGGGGTTGTGATATATTTAGGTTCAATTTTAATTTCAAATTAAAGTTGATTAGTGTGCACAAAAAGATAGAATCACACAAAGCTAAATCCATAACACACCAACAAGAAACATTCATTAATAAGGAAACAAGAACAAAGATAAATAAAACTAACTAATACATAGCTAGCTTATCATAAAATCTAGATAGGTGGTTTTCTTTGGCTTGTTGTTGAAAAACTTTATTAAAAGAACTCCATCATTCATCTCCTAGGAGGAGGCATGGAGAACAAAGCAAGCAAGAAGTTTTGCAACCTCCTATGTAGTTCATACATGTCCATCCTAAGGTTATGGATGATGTAGTGATTGTAAAGACAACATAGGCAACTAGGACCATGAGTTTGTTGAAACCCAAAGTAAGGATCACCCAAGAGGAGGGAAAGAGGGACACCCAAAATTGGGATGTTTGAGTTGGGTGGAGGTGGAGGAGGAAAGTTCTCCAAGGATGATGTGGGTGAAAGAGGAGCCATGTTCCCCAAAGGGGAAAAGGGTGAGTGTGGAGGTAAATCCTCCAAGGTTGGTGAAATTGGTGAGTTGTGAGGGGTAAATGGTGAAATCACCAAAGTGTCATTAAAGTCATTCCCAAAAGGAATGCTTTGGATTGGTTGAGGTTGTATGGTCACTTCCAAGGGTGCCCTTGGAGTGAAGGGTGAAGAAAGCTCATTCATTCTAGAATTGAATGAAGAGGAGGTAGAACCAATGGAGTGGTTAGTACCATGGGTGGAGGAGGTCTTGCATGGTGCAAGAGGTGGGGAAGGTGATGAAGAAATGAGGATAGGAGCATTCTCATTCTTAGGTGTGTGGAAAGGTGAAGAGTTAGGCTTAGCTACCTTAACCCTTATTTTGAGTGTTTTTCTTGGGGTGGAGGTCTTGGAAGTGTTTGAGGTTTTGGTACACACCATGGTTGATTAAGGTGGTTTAAGGTTTAGGGTAGTATGTTTGATGTGTGAAGAACATGGCAAACAAGGTGGGTTTAAATGGTTGAGGGGATGATCCAAACTAGTAATGGGTTAAAATCATTTTAGGTGAATAATGAATTTAGATACCCTAGTTTAGGAAATGTGCAGTTTATTACTGAAAATCATGCAAGGTTTACACAAAATTAAGAAAACAGTGTAAAGCAAAGATGCTGTCGTGCACAGTGGCCGACGGTTCCTTATCTAGGACCGGCGGTACCTTATCGATAATGGACCGCGGGTCGATATGGAACCGCGACCATAAGGTTTTCAAAAATTTCCCATCCCAGTTTTTGATAAACCCAGATTTTTCCCAAAGGTTTTACAAGCCAAAGTTAACTACAAATCATAATCTAATAAGCTAACTATCAAAAGGCATGCACAAAGCTATGTAAAACACAAACATGATGGCATAATAAACATTTAAGGATCAAAATAAATGGTAATCCAAGCATGCAACACAAGTTAATAAACAACTAAACCAAAGTGTTAATAACCAAATGTTAAACCATCAAATCCAAACTTTGACACAACTTCAAAGTCTTCACCTCCTTTTCTTTCCTAAACCCTTGATCATCTTTCCCAAATACTTGAACCCTTTTCTTGACTCCACTCGGTGTTCATGTAATTCTCCCCGGGTTCTAAGATTCTCACGATAAAGATGCTCCATATTGAGATCTTCAGGAACATCACTAGAAGGGTGAGGAGGAGGAGCTAAGTCTTCAAAATCATCCTCGAATTGATTTGAGGATGGATGGGAGTTGCTCGAAGAGTCAAAATGAGAACTAGGACCGATGCCATCACCATCACTTGGTGGCATATCGGTGTCCTCCTCATCCGGCTCTTGATGGTCGGATTTTCTCGAACCACGGTCACTTCTTTGCTTTCGTTGATACGCCTCTTGAATAGGCAACATAACCCGTTGAACCGGGTGAAAGCGAGAAAGATCGAGTTGAGGAAAATCTTGACCAACCCTTCTAAAGAGGCGAGTAAGAAGCATAGCATAAGGGAGGTTTGTTTTGGGTTTGGAAAGAGCATAATTTATACGTCGAGTGATGTAATATGCAAGATTGTACTTGGTGGAAGTAAATAGGCAAAACAACATATGCCCCATGCAAGCCGGGATATGATCCCGGTTCCCACCAAGACAAAACACATTTTCCCTAAGGATGTTTGCCCATTGATGAGATGGCATTTATACATGATCTCATCGTTCTTTTCGGGCTTTAAATGCATAAAAATGTCATAAAATACCATATATATGCTTGTGTTTGTTTACTTGTGTGTTTTAGGTATGGATATCGTGAAAAAGACAAAAGATCACAAGATACAAGGAAAAACGAACACGAGAAACGAAGCCGTACAATGAACCGGGCCCTAATCATGGAATTTTCATCAAATACCCTTGAAGACTTGAAGACAAGCAAGATTGATCATCATTTATTGAAGAAATGACACTTAAAACCCTTGTATATTGATAATTACAAGTTTGGTCCTTTAAGTTTGTCAAAATTACAAAAAGGTCCTTCAACTTTGAAGAAATGTCAAAAGTAGTCCCTCAACAAATTCAAATTGCCAAAAATGGTCCCTCATGAAGTTTAAGAGACATTGAAGACCTTTGAAGATCAACTTTGTCCAAGATCAGCCCTTAAAGAATCACCAAATGTCAAATTACATCCTTGATAACCTTTTATCAAAAGTTGGTGCCAAAATTGTCAAAGTGGGAAAGATATTAACAAAGGAGAATCATTTTTAGGGCTGGAAACCTTAAAAGCCAAAAATAACAAAACATAAGGACCAAAAGTGGCAACTGAAACATTCAAAAAACAAAAAAAGCGCCTAACACATGTGCCACCCCCAATTTCGGATCTAAATACTTACTATTCATTGTTCTTACCACCCAGAATTTACCTTCACTTTTCCTTGGGTAAAAACCAATTAAACTTGCACACAAGTAATTCACACACTCACAAACCTTTCCCACTCCTAAAAACCTGCATCCCACACATGTGCACCAAAACCCCAATTCCCCAATCCACCAATCACATCATTCCTTAGCCCCCAAGCATCATGACGTGTCCCAAATCAATGGCCAAGATTATTTGCTTCCTCCCAAAGCAAAATAAACGTTCAAGATCAAGAGAGGACAAAATGCACTCAAAACCATTCAAGGGCACATTTGGGATTTTCTATGTATTAGGGTTTATGTTTTATTGCTTCTAGGATGTTCTATAGGCTCTATAAAAGGAGGCATCAACCTGTGATGACCCCTTTGTTCCAGTTTCTAGTCTCTCACATGTAATTCCTTTTTAAAGAAATAAAAAGTTTGGTTTTTGAAATATTCAAGTGTAATTCCTTTTTTATTGTTTTTAAAAGATTGTGTGTTGTGAGGAGATTGATTCTGAGTTCCACTTTGATTTATGGTTAAGCAACTTTGATTTTCAAAGTTGTTTAAGGTTTTGAGATTTTGAGAGATTTTGGTAAAATCTTCTCAAAAGGTTTGGATGTTAAGAGGTTTTGATTAATTGGTGTTATAGTGTTAATAGAAACGTTTTTAAGAAGTTTGATAAGTTTTGGTAAAGTTTTAAAAAGAAAAAAAAAAGAATATTGTAAGCTTGAATTGTGTTTTCTTTGTTTTGTGTTCAAACAGGTTGAAGGCTTGTTGATTTAGTTCAGCACCAACCCGGGTTGGTTTGGAGGTGGATTCAACATCCACTAGGACCCTTGGATGTAGGGGTCCTAAGGTAACTCTCTTTTACTCTTTGAAAAGTTCATAAAAGTGCTTGTTACTTGATTTGCTTGATTGATTGATTAAGTGTGTTTAAGTTACTTGATTTGTGTTTATGTTATGTTATATACATGTTATGAAGCTTTGATAACAATTTGGTTAGGTTTCATAAGGTTTTGATTTGGAAAAATTGGTTTTCAAAAAGTTTAAAGGGTGTTTGGCAATACGTTTTAGCAGGAGTTGGATCTTAATTAATGAATTGTAAGGGTGTTATAGTTAGTGATTAAGGTTGATTTAGATTTTAACTAGTTGGTAACTTAGTTTGGTACAAGTTTTAGCTTAGTTTAAGAGGTAAAAGGTAAAAAGGGTGTTAAAAATCTGCATAAGTGTTATCTTGCTTGTTTTTATGATCTTTGGTGCATTTGATTTCTTGAATTTGAGTGCTAGGTGTTTGTTTCCTTGTTGTTATTGACTCCTTGTGCTTCATTGAGCACAAGGGTGCCCAATTGTTCCAACATAATCACCAAACAAAGCATCAAGCCAAGACCTCTTGGCATCACAAGTGCACAAGTGTGCACTTGGTTGTTCATCAGTAACTTAGCAGTACCAGGCCACGTTTTGCATAGTATTGCGCCGCAAGACCTACTAGTTGCGGCGCAACCGAAGGAGCTACAGACCAAAGATGCTATCGTTATACAAGCTGCGCCGCAAGACCTACTCGTTGCGGCGCAACTGGAGGAGCTGCTGACCAAAGGTATTCCCGTTTCACTAGTTGCGGCGCAAGAAAAAAACGTTGCGGCGCAACTGAGTGAATAAAAGGGGGGGGTTTCAGGATTCGAACCCTGGTCACCACGTTCACACCACACCACACTCACCACTGCGCCCTAGGGTCTTTGACTACTAGGGAGTGGTTTTGTTTTTTACTTAACCTATTTTTCTTTTGTCTTATTTTAAATAAGACGTATCATTTTTCATTTTTCCTAGCTTATTCTTTAAGCTTATTTTACATTTCTTATTTTTCCTAGGTAAGTTATAGCTTTATTGATTTTTCTGAATTGGTTTCAAAATTTTCCTTTTATTATATTATTTATTAGGATTTATTTTATATACGTTTTTATAAAGTCATTAAAAAATACCAAAAAGAGTTTTTATTTATAGGAAAAATAATTTTAAGTTTTTAAAATATATTTTTGAGGTTTACATATAATTTTGGTTTCAAAAACATTTATTTTTAATTTTATAATATTTTAAGGTTTTTTATAAACTTTAAGGATTTTTATAAAATTATTAAAAAAGGTTTAGAAGCTCTAATTTGTGTTTTTCTCTTAGTTTTATTATTTAGGATTTTTAGATAATTTTTAGAATTTATTTTATAAACTTTTTATTTTTAGTATTATTTTAATATTATTTTATTATTTAATTTTCAAAATTTTCTTTTTTCTTCTTTTTCATTTTTCTTAGGTTCTTTGTCATTAATTAGGACTATTTCCATTTTTAGAATAATTTTTAAGTTTTTAGATTTATTTTTATAATTATTTTAAGTTTAATTAGTTTTTAATTATTTTAAATCATTTTTAGAGTTTTAAAAATAGTTTTAATAGGTTTTAATTTTTAGAAAATTACTTTTTAATCTTATAATAATATAAGTTAAGTAATTATTCAATAAATTCATATTTTTGACATTTGAATTAATTAAATTTGATTTTAGGGCTTTAATTAGCATTTAAAATTAATTATTTAATTAATAAAAGGTTATAAAATATCTTTGTTGGATTTTCATCTTTGTTTATGTTATTTAAGACTTGTTTTTATCTTTTTAATCTTTTTCTTGATTTTGTTTTTGGTTTAGCTTTATTTTTTAATTTTTGTGTTTTTCTACGGCTTTACGTTTACGTTTTTACGTCATTGTGTAATTTTCACGAAACCGTCATTCCATCCCATCAATATTAATCTCAAAGAAATACAAATTAGAACACACACATATACCTCCTTGGGAAACGAATCTTTCATCTCTTTTATTTGATTGTGGGTCATTAGTGTTGATTTTTCCTAAAATCATCACTCGATACTTACCGCTATTTACGCTCTTTTCCTAAAGGGTAGTAAAACACTACAAATCACCCATTGGAGCATATAATCCTTAAGGTCGCTTGAGAGCACTTCATACCTATTCACATTTCGCACATTTGTATGAAGGCTTCTCACAACGTTTCTACTACGCTCTTTCGTGATGATTTCAAGGATGAAATTTAGATCAACTTCGGTGGTGTCATTTGGAGGTTTGTCGTTTGACTCCAAGAGAGCATCTAGTCTCCACTTATCCGTGAAACGAAATGTGCCTTCAAATGGCACACCAAGAATATCACCAAAGTCATCGAGGGAATATTGAATGATTTGACCATTCAACAAGAAACGGATAAAGATTTGGTCGTTGATTTCAAGCATGGAGTAAGTACTAAAGAACTCAAGAAGGACCAAGGGATAAATTACCTCGTCTATGTAAAGTAAACAATCAAACCCAATTAGCTTGAACATAGAGTTGATATAATTATCTCCTGCTATTCTTGAGTCTACAATCCTACCCTCATGGAAACAACGAGAGGAAAGGGATGGAAAAGCGTTTTGGAGAAACAAAGGTTTGAGAGATGTTGGGCATATAATCTCTAGTGAATTGATGATCTTTGTGAAATTGAGAAGGCATGATTAAGTACCTAAATACAAACACAAGACAATATTTCTCCAATCACTCATATGAAAATCAAAAAGGAAAACGAAAAATGAAAATGTGTTATATCAATTTCTTGACAAACATAGGATTGATTCCATATCATTTTCATGTTCACAATGTGTCTATTCCATCATTGACCAAGAACACATGATCTATGTTAGATCAACAATGGATTAGAACATTGGTTTTTCAAAACAAGGTTTTTAGGTAAGCATTAACAATGTCATTACCTACTTGTTCATGGGTTCATCTCAAATCTATAATTCAACCAAAATCATTTAGCCTAAATTCGGATTTGTTCTATAAGTGGGTTTTAGTGAAATCTTAATGAATATCAACCTAAGGAATCATAGTAAGATTACCATGTCAACCCACATTCCTATTAAGGTTTTAACTCAATTTCAATTTTAAAAATCCCCAATTATGAAAGGATGAACCCTAGAACAAAATAGATGAAATTGAAAGAAAATACTTACAACTAATTGATGCTAGATGATGGATGAGTGAAACCCACAACTTGGAATCAATTAATTTGAGTGATTGAAGGTTTTGGAAGCTTCAACAATGGTGGAAAAGGTAAAACCCGTCGGTTGTGTGTTTTTGGGGGAGAGAGAGTTTGGTTTGAAAAAGAATAAAAAACAAAAACTGGCGCTCTGACAAAAGTTACTGCCCGCGGTACCTTATCGATAAGGTACCGCAGGTTTGAGCCGCGGAGATAAGGAACCGCAGGCAGAGGCTGGTTTCTATCTCTGAAAAACGCCAAATTTTGAAAATCTGGTTTTTCTAAAATACTTAAATTTAAATCATGAGCCTTTTAGAATATCATTGGATCATCATAACACTAAGCAATATGCCTTAATGAAGGATTACGAGTTAAATCAAGATCGAAAAGAACCAAAACGGACAAACGACTACTCGTAGCAAAACGACTAAGTGGAGAGAAGTCAAGAGAAGTGAATCAAGACTAGGATCAATGCTCAAGGGATTAATGACAATCTTCAAGTAGTTGAAACGAAGAGCTTGTGTCATATATAGTGGTTTAAGACGTGCCTTTCCGGCGAAACGATAAACGGCTTTGGTAATGAATAAACACAAGGCAATTATTCAAGTCTAAACTAAGATCACTTTCAATAATAGTCTTAGTCTAAACCAAAATATGAGCAAAGTATTAATTCACTTTCTCTCCCACAAGGGCCTACTAACCGTATGGGTGCAAACCATGGAAATCATGCTTGATACTTTAAGCTTCTACTAACTCACTCTACATCACCATAGTGAGTCAAGTATCCAAGCAATGAAGGTTTGAGAGGATAAAAGAAAAGAAACACAAACCACAAATAAATGTCAAGGCAAGGATGCCGAGAACAAGCACATAGTCAAGTAATGATCAAAAGAATGATCAAAGGGCGTGTGGAAGAACGAAAGCGTACGCCACAAAGAGCAATCCATGGAGGAATAAGTGCTATGCCCAATCAATGACTATAATGAGTACTAAGTCTTCAAGGACTAGTATCATTCCCAATCATCTTGGTATCATCATTCAAAGATGTTAAAGATCAATGAAGATGATTCTTCTAAAAATACAAGTAACTCAATCCATAACCAATAAATTGATTGATCTTCATGAGTACCTACACAAAGCAAGATGCAAACTAGTAGATACATTTCAAAAGTATATCTAAAATGCATAAAGGCTACTAATCTTAAGTGGGATGCAAAGTTATCAATTAAAAGACCTATTTTTCAAAGAAAACATAGTTTTGACCAAAGAGAAACTTTAGTACAACTAGACCTTCTAATTTGAGGAGACAATGGATCGATCCAAGTTTTAAAGTACAATATACTTCAAAGATCTTGAGTGACCATCGCTCTGATACCAATTGTAGAAACTAGAAGGGGGGGGGGGGTTGAATAGTTTCTCTTCGATTGGTGACCAAATTAAAATTACTTTCAATTTGGTTTGTATCAAAACTATCTTTTGCTTGATGCTAAGTTGCACAATGATTAGGTTCAATTGAAATACACTATCAAGGATAATAAGCAAGTATAATGATAATGAAATAAGTAAAGAGCAAGGAAGGAGACAACCTAGTGGGAAGACACCAAGATTTATAGTGGTTCGACAACGAGGCTCTATCCTCGTTTCTACTCCACTCCTCGAGTACACCTACTCGAGATTTCCACTATATCCACAAGCTCCCTTCTCGACGGAGAAAACCTTACAACGTTGCTTACATTATTTTCCGACACTAAGCTAAATGTCGAGACCTAATCTTTAGCTAGGACCAATCTACACGACGTTGCCTACTTCACAATTTAACGACACAAGGCTAGATGTCGAGTTCTAATCGAAAGGTAAAACCAATATTCACGACGTTGCCTACTTCACCAATTAACGACACAAGGCTAGATGTCGAGTTCTAATCGAAAGGTAGAACCAATCTTCACGACTCTTCACTTTGAAGCTAAGTGAGAACTTCACACAACACAACTACTAGTCACTTTAAAGTTTAGTGAGAACTCACAAGACACAACCACATCACTTTATAGTTTAGTGAGAACTCCTAATCAAATCTATTACAACTCAACTAGACTTATCCAAGTACACACATGTAGCTTGGATTTACACAACACAAATCCAAGCAAACACATATGCAATGGATGTACACAACAAATCCAAGTATCCACAAATAACTTGGATGAACACAACTAGTCCAAGTATTCATAAATACATTGGATTGACCTAAAACACAAAGGTATAATGATGAATATGACTAGCTCATAAATTCATCTTTATCACTACACTAGTGAGTGAGTGATCTTCTCATTGGACATGGTAAAGGAGGGGATCAAGAGGATAATCATATGTAAACATCCTTAACAAATTAAGTGATCATTTACAAATGATTATGCTATAGAAAATAGAAAAGGGGTTGAGAAAATCGTCCAAGAGGCTTGCTGGAAAATGAGATTTGACCCACTATTTAAAGGAGACAAAGTTACAACGGATATATAATGGCTACTGTGCGTGGTACCTTATCTCACCCCGCGGTACCTTATCGATAAGGTACCACCTAGGTACTTAAGGTACCGCCACTAGACTCCGCTCCGTTTTTTGTCTTTTAGTGGGGTGGGAATATCTGAGGTATTTAAACCCTTCAAAGGATATTCTAACAACATTTGGAATATGCCATTTTCAAATTTTCATTTTCCATTTTAATAAAACATTTTCTAAAAAAGAAAGTTTATTAAAAAGTCTTTTGTCTTATTAGCAAAAGTGAGTTTTAAGGATAATCATTTTGATGATCACTAAGTATGATTAAGAAAGGTTAGTGATATGATTATTACCTTGATGATAGTGTTAGTTAAATAATTCATTTTGTGTTTCTACACTAAATGTGTTGTATGGTTTGTTGTGATCAAAACTAAGAAAGATTAGTTAACACTAATAATGTTTTTAGGCATTACTTGCATTAACAGAACTTTAAATAAATATCATAAACAGGAGTTTCCCCCAGCCTGGAAGTACCTAATACATGTCCTCTTACAATGTTTGAGTCCCAAGTGTACTGCACACAATAAGATCAATAGATCTATTGCAAGTGCTATTGTGTGCATTGCTACTGGGCAAAAGTTTAATTATTCCAAAATGATTTTTGAGGGCATGTGTAAAAATAAAGGGAACAAAATGACTTTAGCTTATCCCATATTTTTACAAATGGTTTTTGATGTCCAAGGTTACTACACAAGGGATCTTGATGATTTTTATGAGATCCTTGTGCAAAAGAAAGCAATTTTTATGAAGATGAACTCACCCCCACATCGTGACCTACCCCTAACCCCTGCTATGATTGTTGTCATTGAAGCAGCACAACCCCAACCAGACCCCCAACCCCAAATTGAACCAATACCTGAACTATTACCTTCACCACAACATATGAAAATTAACCAAGAACCCTTCGACGCTGACACATTAATTGTTGGCGTTGATGTGCCTATTTCAAACGTTGACACAAATCCTTCACATACCCAAACACCCCTTAACCAACCCACATCCACCCAATCTACATCTTCTTCTCCCCCAACACAATATAGGTTACAAAAACGCCAAAGGACTACTGGAGTGTTCTCCTCTAGTGGTCCTAGCCATGTAGTAGAGAGAACCACTACCACAAGTGTGGTTGGTGTTATGGACGAGGCTGGGACTATTGGTTCTGGCTTAGAAGCTGGCCAAGACAGTCCTACCATAATTAAGACCTCATCCATGCCCAATGAATCTAACTTGGGATGTCAAATACCCATTTTAGAAGAGGGCAGATTGGAACCAATGACCCTAATAGAATTGACGGCTGTCTACATGCGCTTGCAAAAGCAAAATGCAGACTTGGTACAAGTTGTCAACACACAAGGCCTTGAACTCAAGCAATTGAGGGAGAGGATTTTTATTTTGGAAACAGCTGAGTCAAGGAGAAGGCAGACAAGGGTCCTTTTATCTGAGGAGGATTCTTACAAAGGGGAGGAAGCTGCTACAGAGCCTGTTAATTTGAGTGATAAAGGCTCACATGAAGCTGCTACAAAACCATTTGTTGAGAGTGGAAAAGGTTCATATGATGAAGAATCTTTGGGTGTTGCTGAAACCCTTACTGAGTTGAAGAAACAGACAGGTTTTGATACGTCTCTAGTCTCTCCTACAAACTTAAATTTGTCATTTACAGCCATGTTGGAGGAATTTACAAGAGGCGCTGAGACAGGTACTTTGGGCGTTGACAAGACAGATTTGAACGCTGACATGAGTATCTTGGGCGCTGACAAAGCAAAATTGGGCGTTGACAGACCTACAAATGAGGTTGATGTATTCAGTCATCATCCATCATCAAAGAGGTTTCTTCACAGGTATTACCATCTACCTTACCAACAGTTGATCCATTAGATAAGGGTAAGGGTATTATGGTAGAAGAAGTTGTTCCAAAGAATGCAGCACAAATTGAGTTTGATAGAAAGTTGGCTGCACAAATTGTGGAACAAGAAAGAAAGGAGGTGGGTGAATCACCTTTTGTTGTCACTTCAGAAGAGCAAGAAGGAAGTGATGAAGCCAGTTCAGACTCAAGTGTTATGATCATAGAACAACCAGAAAGGCTTGAGTATGGTGATGAATTGGCAAAAGAGAAGTTGAATGAGCTAAAATTGCAGGTTGATTTTGATATGCCAGAAGTTGTTCATATGTATCATGCCTGGGAAGATAGGTGTATAGAGAATCCACATTTGACCATTTCAGATCATATATGGGGTTTGGAGATTCTTCTCAGAGTACAAAAGGATTGCAAGGTCATTCTGAAACACAAAGCAAGCAATGTTCTCTTAAATTTGAAAAGGGATAGAAGGGAGTTGTACTGCATGTTGCTCAGATGTCATGAAACAGGGTGGACTTATAAGAAGTTGATTGCATTGACATTTGAAGAGTTGGAGTGCAGAGCTTATCCCATTTGGGTTAGAGTGCAGGAAGAAAACACTCTAAGACTTCTTTCTGATGAAAGAAAAGAAGAACTTGCAGAGGAAATGGAACTTAAGAAGGCAATGTTTGTTCCCAGACCAGTGAAAAAAGGAGTCCCTCTTGAGTTTCCCAAAGATATGGATCCATTACATCCAAGTGAAGCTGTTATAAGAAAGAGCCTCAAGCTCTCACCATTAGAAGCTTCAGATATGGTACAAGTGTTACCACTTGATTCCAGAAACCCTATTATAAGCTATGAAGAAGATGAATGTGGTTTTGGAAGATTGGCAGGTATGGAAAAGAGGTTCACACTTTTACCACCCTTATATCTTTGTTTGCAAGTTTTGAAAGAGAAGACTTGGTAGACCTATGGAGGTTGTTAGAGGTCAAGTATGAGACTGAAGCACCAACTTCAGTCAGTGGAATAAAACTGTGGTCAACATTTTGCCACATATAGTCAATATATTTGAGTTCTATAAGAGATGAAGATCCTGCTATTTGGAAGGATCTTGAAGATGACCTCAGTGGTCTTCAATGGATATATTTTATTCCACATCAACTTTTTGCCACATATAGTCAATATATTTGAGTTCTATAAGAGATGAAGATCCTGCTATTTGGAAGGATCTTGAAGATGACCTCAGTGGTCTTCAATGGAGATTGTATTCAGCTGCTGGTGTTTATTATTTGAGTTCTACAAAGTTTGCTGAGTATCTACTTGTAGATGGCCAGTATTTCATGTCCAAGGAAGTCTTGGAGAAGATGAAGAACACACAGCTGGAAATTGATTATTCAAGTGATGTGGCAAAAGATTTGATCAGATTTATTTATTACCAATATGAGAAGGTTTGTAAGATTCCTCCTAGTTCTTAATGTTTATTCAGAAACTTGATTACTAGAGTAGATATCAAGTTTAGAGGAGGATTGTTGGGAATAAAATATAGACAGTCTACTTGAGCGCTGACAAGAGTAAAACAAGCGTTGACAGGAGTAAAATAAACGCTGAAAGATCAAGCGTTGACAAGACAAAGTCAAGCGTTGATACATTGAAGACGAGCACTGATGGAAGGATATGATCTACACGTTTATTATGTTCTAGATTACTTTCATCTACTGAAGCTTTAGCATAAAAACATGACATATTGCTATTCATTCTAATCCTATTTAAATTCACATTATATATGTCTTTATGTCTAGGTGTTCTATAGTCAATATATTTCTCATCAGGGATCTTATAATCCTTGCTTAACACCAAACATTCAGTATCAGTAAACAGAACTTTATTTTTGTTATCACAAACTTGTGATACACTAAAAAGATTGTAATCAAGTTCCTTTACCAAAAATACATTTTCAAAAGGCAAGTTCTTGGTGAGAAGTGTTCCTTTGCCTGTGATAGTACCGTATCCGCCTCCAAAGTAAACCTTATCACCATCCTTAATGGGAGTGAAGTTAGTGAGATAATCTTCCTTCCCTGTCATGTGCCTTGAGCATCCACTGTCCCAATATCCATAGTCATTGACCTGTTTTTGAATAAAGAAAACAAGTTAGTTTTCTTTGGAAACCCAAGCCTTAGCAGACTTAGATTCATCTGGTTGTTCAACAAGAACAGACTTGGTTCTCATAACAACCCCTTGTTCATCCCTCTTTGGATGAAATACCCAGTTAACCCCAATAGGTTTTGTAATGACCTTTGAAATGTAATTAAATCTGTTGCAGGTCATTGAAATCCCATTATCTTTAGGGTTTTGATATTTCTTTGGTCTCCATGTCAAGCTTAAAGAAGCCTTTGACCCCTTACCCTGTGGTTGCAAATATTTAGGTCTGGTCACGTTTCTGTCAGCGTTGGAATTGGTCTTGTCAACGCTGAAATTACCCTTGTCAGCGTTGAACCTAGGGTTTGCTACAGAAACCCATTGCCTATTAGACCAAGTATTTGTCTTTTGAAATGGTCTTTGTCCATGAGTGTTAGACCCTCTAGTGAAGAATGGGGCAGGTCTAACAACTGGTGGACTTTGCTGCACACAAGGTTTGGGTCTGACAACGTTTGACTTTCTAACAATGTTGACCTTGGAAGCGTTGACACACTTATATGCTAAATGTGAAAAGCTACCACAAGTGTAACAGGCTTTTCTAGACACAACCCTAGGTCTAGAAGAGAAGAAGCCTGTTCTTTTTTTTGAACGGCAGTTTGGTGCAGCAGAGTATCTTGCGTGCCACCGAGGCTCTTAGGTGCCCTAGTATTCCTATACATCTCTGCATACTTAATGCTAGGTTTTCTAACAGTGTTTGAGCCAAGGTCAACAGCCTTACCAGTGATTGGGTTTGTTACCTTAATGGGGGTTGACTCATTGGGACTTTGACATAACAAGCAACCCTTAACAAATAAGGTAGGGTTGGCTTTCTTCCATTCATTTAAGTCAGTCAACTTATGTTGATACTCTTTAACTGGGGTAACAACTCTTGGTGGAGGAATGAATTCCTCCTCTTGGAGTTCTGGTAAACCAGTCCAAGATAGGTCCTTTTGTTGGACACCATAGAAGTCACCAGCTGGTGGTGGAACCACAGAGTAGTCTTTCATCCCAATCCCAGTCATGTCCTTAGGATCCCTTTGTTTATTAACACATTCTCCTAGGGTTTGTGTGGCCCTATCAAATCTCTGAATTTTAAGGCCAACATTATCTTTATTCTTAATGGCCTCATCTAACTTAGCCTGTAATTCACTATTAACCCTTTCCATGATGTTCCTTACATCATTACTAGCCTCTAACTCATGTTTTAAGATATTTATTTTATCCTTTAAATCAAATTCCATTTTCTTGTATTCAGAAACTGTTTTCTTAGTTTGAGTGAGAGCTAATTGATAGTTAGACAGTTTGCATCTCTCAGTACTCACATCATCTAACAACCTTACCACCTCTTTGTTAAGTTTCTCATTATTTAACCTACAACCCTTACTACAAAAAGCATCATCGTATACCTCATTATCTGATGAAGAGGAGGAGTGTACCATGAGAGCATATTGAACATGCTCTTCTTCTTCAATTTCAGCAACCAAAGCTTTATCCTCTTCCACATCCTTAGCCAAATAGCTCTAGTCCCATCCCATACCATCAATTCCTTGAACTGCAACCATGGCCTTAGGATCCTGAGCCTTAACAATTTGGCTTGAGGGTTTACCAGCATCAGATCTTCTAGGAGATCTGCATTCCCTCATGAAGTGCCCCATACGATGACAATTGTAGCACTCAACTTTGGATTTATCAAATCCAGCTGTGTCCTTTGCATTGAAGGTCATCTTCTTCTTAAACCTTCTATTCCACCTGTTTGCTCTTATACTAGCAAGAGCCATGTTCCACTTGATATCCATCTCTTCCAAGTGCTCATCACTTATCTGCTCAAGGTCCTCATATGTAATCACTGAACCATTGGGCAAAGAAGCAATATAAGCACATACAATATCTAGGTCCAAACCAGCAGGTTTAACTCTTGGTGAGTCACTTTTGTATGTGTCAGCATCTGAATAGGAGGCGTTGACAGGACATGTTCCAGCGTTGACACATGATGATCCAGTAACTGGATGCATGTAAGAGTCCTTCTGATCAAATTGGCCTTCACTATGTGAGAAGAAAGCCATGTTACTATTAGTAGAATTACTTCCATGCTCCAAAAGGGTTTCATTCTCCAACAGCCTTAGTTTGTTGTAGATATCATCAAAAGTAGAACTTTTGTGAGTGTTGTTGGCAAGTATAGTTCTTGCCTCAATCTTCCACGCTTCACCAAGACTTTTAAGAAAAGTGGAATTAATGTCAACATCACCAAGTTGTGTCCCCATGAAGGACAATTTGCTTGTAATGTCAAGCAATCTGCTTCTCACACTACTAAGCTTCTCATTGGGTTGAGCTTTGAAAACAGCATAATCATGCATGAGTTGTTTCTTCTTTTCTTCCTGGTATCTTCATTGCCACCATATGAAACTTCAAGAGCTGCCAAAAGGTCTTTAGCAGAATCATAACCTCTGTATTTATGTTGTTTCTCTTATCCCAAAGGGACTTTCAGAATATTTAGGGTTTTCATATCAACCCTTCTCTTTGCTATGTCTTCAGCAGACACAGCTCTACCATCACCATGTTTTTCTTTCTTATTTGCTTCTGGACATCTAGCAACAGCAGTTCTTGTAGCAATAGCAGCAGCAACCTTTTCAGCTCTATTGAATGTGTTTCCATACTCAATTATCTCCCAGAGAGTGTAGTCATAGATCCCCAGATATTGCTCAAATTTGAATTTCCATAATTCAAAGTTGGTTGCATCAAGCATGGGAATCTTGATGTTTGGCAAAGGTGAGGAGGAAGAGGTTATTTCTGGATTTGACATGATGTTGTTTAGGGTTTTGAGAAAAATTAGGGTTTTGGTGATTTTAGGGTTCTTGTGTTCTTTAAGATCAAAAGTTCCTCAACAAGCTCTGATACCACTTGTTGATCCCAAACTTAGATCGATTTAGCTTTATGTATACGAGATTTGATCAAGTAATACCCTTAGAGAAACCTTTGTATATGTATATGACAATCTAAGTGTTATGCAGAATTAACACTTAAACAAGAACACACAAGATGTAAACAAACTTTCACTTTGATTAATGATATCAAACTTGCTTACAATGAAAGTGTTAACGTATGAAAACTTATTATGAACAATAACCTAAAGGTCTTCTTTTATAGACATAAGAAGCCTTGTACAATAATCTACGTATCAACTATTCTAGGTAAAGATAAATATAGAAAATACATTGTTGTTCCTATCTTTACTAGAAGTAATCTAGAACATAATAAACGTGTAGATCATATCCTTCCATCAGTGCTCGTCTTCAATGTATCAACGCTTGACTTTGTCTTGTCAACGCTTGATCTTTCAGCTTGTTTTACTCCTGTCAACGCTTGTTTTACTCAAATATATTGACTATATGTGACATCAACTAGGGGAAGATTGTTGGGTCAAAAAGTTGATGTGGCAGAAACTCAAAAACGAAGAAAACATGAAGATATTGTATAAGCGTTGTCAATAGCAATCCAAGCGTTGACAAGAGCAAACTAAGCGTTGTTGGCTCAAGAGTTGTCATGTGCAATCTAAGCATTGTCACATGTAATTCAAGAGTTGACAGAAACGTAGACAAGAAGCTTATGGAAGCTTCTATTTAGATAAACATGCAAGATTATATTCTGCATAATTTTATTTAAATAGAAGATTTACTTGTTTATTTGATTTTATCTCTTGTAAACCCTAATCCTTACACTATAAAAGGAACCAAGGGTCTTAGGTTTTATTCATACTTTCATTCACAATGTAAACCTAAAAGCGTGTGTGCACTAGACGTGGGATTCAATGTATACACGTCTAGTGGTTGTTAATTATTAATATAGTTAACAATCCTTTTGTTTTAATTCATGTTCTTGTACCCTAAACGCCTTGTCAATGTATCATGTTCTAATTCCGCTTTGATTATCTAATCATATGAACATGGTGCAATCCTAGTAGCTTCAAAGATCCGGAAACCAAGGTTTCCACATAAAGGAAATACCGGAATCAAACATCGGTAATCCAAACATAAGATCAAAACATGAAAAGTAAAATACTGAAGGAAAGGACGAAACAATGTCCAAATAAGCAGAATAATGTAAGAAGTGCATAAAGTAAGAAGTCCGGATAGCTTCTTTCAATGCACATGTCATCAGAATCCTAAGATCGTCCTGGTGTACCTGCCGTTAGAACATGAAAGAACTACGGCTGAGCATAACGCTCAGTGAACGGATATAAAGCATGATAAGGAATTACTGAAATGAAACAGATGATAAAATACTGGAGCTGTAAGACTGATAAGTAAAGTTGCAGCGGAAATTTGTGTATAATCTGTAAAGTCTGATTTATAAATAATAAAGTTGAACTGTTATCTGTTAAATCTGAAAACATGCATTTACTGTATTTTTATTGCCAGAGCTTATATAGGTCATGTGCTGTAATAACGGTGCATGAATAACTGGAGGGGTGATCTCATCATGTTGTAGAGGGGTGACCTCTAAATAACTGTAGAGGGGTGACCTCTAAATATTGTGATGGGTGGAGGGATCAGCTCCAATGTGAAGGATGTAGAGCACACACCACATTCACCCTGATAACTTATAAACTGATAAGCCTAGGATGCATCCATACGCCCCACTAAACATACTGATAAAATGGCCAAACTGAACATGAGTGGGACGATGCAGGATATCACTCTCCTGCATGTGAGTCACGACACCGGAGCCTCTAGTGCCATGGTTACGGTACCTCCGTAACTAGTACATAAACTGGTCATGCTTGTATATAATGCTCAGGCAATATCTTAGTTATTTAAATAATTTCTGATAATTTATCACATGTACTGGGGAAAAACATTTGGCTGCAGACGGAAATTCCTAATCATGCATAGAAGGGAAGTCTTTACTGAAAGGACGGAAAATCCGTACCTCTTGTCCAGTAAGCAGTGAGGGAATGGATAACGGAACTATATCAAATCGCCGCTTACTTGACAATTTTAATCGAATTAATCCTGTTTTAGATTATAAACGAACATTTATCATTAAGATTTCGATATTATATTACTTATCGTTGATATGATAATTGTTTATTATTTTGCTTGTACTTAAATCACCAATTGCCTCATCATATACCCATTTCAGACGTTATATATTATAAAGCAATTTACATACGTATTATCATTAAGTTACGACTAGCTCACCGACCAAATCGTTGGACCATAAATTTGTATTGATTTTGTAAAACCATACATGAATAAGGACTAAAAGTGTAACTATAAGTTATAATATTAATTATTTTGTAACTAGCTCTTTAAACCAGGGACCAAAACTATAAAATAGTATTGAAATTTCATAAGGCCATGAAGATGACGTGAATCCCATGCTCCATTCGTTTATACTTTCTAGTTTTCATGTTTCATGTTTTATCAAATATGGTTCTTTTATATTTTAGTTCATTAGCCTCAATAGGCATATAATCTGATCACTGAGAAATGAATTCACAATGATGCCAAGTAACATATGCGATCAAATTTATGACTCAAGAATTACCTGGATCCAAAAGAGAACAATCATAATGAATGAAAGCACAAACGGCAACCCAAACACGACACAGGTGCCTAAGAGACGCGCCTCCAAACGGATCAAGAGCTGCGATGAACCTTGAACACGTACGGACACCAACACCATCATAAACACCGAACTCGAGAACCGGCGTGTATACAAACACATGAACCACAACGTTTTCCTTGTAAAGAACTAAAACCAACAACTCGAACAGAACCATACCCCACTCGAATTGAGTACCGACACCACCTTAACCTCCACCGAGCGAATCAGAACCGTGACCCGAGAAAGAACCGCGACTTAACCTCCGGGACATGAATTGAAAATCACCCCAAATACTCTTGACAATAGACGAATGTGCGCCTAACTTGATAACATTTATGAGGTGCTTGATGTAAATGTGAATTACCATCGGATTATATGAAAGGTTTAATACATATTGTGGGCCGGTGATTTTATGAAGGCTTAATACATATTGTCGGCCAGTAAATTAGGCGAGTTAGGCGTAACATTTGGTCAATTATGAATGACTATTCAAATTTTGAAACCACTCACTCGTTGTAATTATTCATTCATTCGAGAAAAATAGGATTTAGGATGATATTTTATTGACTATGTCTTATTAATTTAATGACTTACCAAATCTATTTTTTCTAATGATCCTCATATATAGTCTAAACAAAAACCATGGTTGAGAGAGTTTAGGTATATTGTGTCGTGATTTATTTATTATACGTAAATAATTGTCGTGTACATTAAATCTTCTTGAATGCTTGTCATGATTTAATTAATTAAACGTTTTAATTAATCTGTTATTTCATGTATTTAATATTTTCATGCGGGTTTTACAATTGACCTCACATATTCTTCAATTTTTAACTTTAGTTATATGTGTGTGTCAACATATTAGTTGTAAGTTAGGAACAACTGAAGAGATTCGTTCGCAATTTTAAACGGTTTTTAAAAACAACATAAACAACATTACAATCACTAAGATCATATTTTGAATATTTGAATACAAAAGGTTAAAAGATTACAGGATCACCGAGGAAATGCCTCTAAATCACTGGTCGATCTATTACCATTCTTGAGGAAGGTAGATTGATACGATCTTTCATTAGGGTGTACTACAGTAGAAACATATATATAGTCAGCGACATGTTAAACCATACCTTGCCTGAAACAAACACTATAAACCATACCACAGTTTGATCCAGAAATAGACAATGAAACAACTACATACTTGACTTTGTAGTGTTCTACAATACCTAAACCCCTTAACACATTTGATCAACAGCAAATTAAAGCAACAGTAATAATAACAAACAACAATAGCAAACAAACAAATATGAGGAGAATCCAAGCATTACAAGTGAATCTCTGCTGATGAGCAGTAGCATACTACAAAGTTCGATAAAAGTAAGGATCCTTTTTATTTTTTGTACACTGTTGATCCTTATGCACATATAATTTTTTTAATTGAATAAGCAAAATACATTCAAAATCTTTTTTTCCTTTATTTTTTCGGTTTTCAGGTATGCACTCAATAGGGTAGATGAACATATAAAGCAAAAATCCATAGTTTTAACACTACGACAAGGTTTCACAGGGTATCACGTGCATACCCTGTCATGGGTGTCAAAAGGTTACGAAACAAAGCACATCAATAGTTCAAGAAACACCTTTTAGTTGTTTGTCGATACTCCGAAGCAAAACATTTGCTTATTTACAAACATCTTTTTGCATATGACAATCAAGCGCCAGACCATTTTATGTCACATCATAAACAATAAGTAAATAGCCTTATGTTGTAGCATACTACCAAAGTTCAAACTGCCTAGACTCTAACTTATTTTTAAACTGTCTAAAACCTATGAACCTTAGAAATAAATCAAAATAGAAAAGGTACTACTTCTAAACTCTTAATTTCTTGAATTCCAAAACCCGAATCATCGTTATGAAGGTGCTATTGATTCTGGTAATTTGACCTGAATAGAAGCTGAAGTGGCAAACTATGAGTGACCGTTTGTAAGCAATGAGTTCAAACTCATGTCGGCACTCACACTTCTAATTACACTTTAGCATCAATATCAGTAGTCAAAACAATTGCATTTACAAAACAACAAACCTACTAAAAATAAAAACAAAAGATCAAACTATACAATGAAAAAGTAGTAAATATCAAAATTAAATGATGGGATTTCACCTACAGGTAGCATGTATTCGATTATTATAACACTCGGCATCAATATCAGCTTTCAATTGCAAGAGGCCCGCTGCTACACGATTATCAAGACTTTCAAACCCCGGATTCCATTTACAACTCATATACACTCGTGTGATAATTTATAATCACACAAGAATTTGATTTAGAAAAATAACAAAAAGAACACTTGAAAATTTAGGATTGAGATGAAGCTTGAGTAAAAGACACGGACAAAATGACATTACTCAATCCAACACACAGAGTTAAAGTCAACACAAATAAATATATGTACTAATTTCTTTAATATAATGTAACACCCCTAATTTTCAGTCATAGCAGCGGAAGGGTCCTTGGGTGTTACTTACATGATTCAAGCTCATAATCGTAGAAAACTGCTCAAAACGAGTCGTTTTGATAAAAACATCCATTCATTCATTCAATAAAGGTAAAATTGCATACACGGTCCTAGATAACTTAAAGTTTACAAAACACAGTAAATGTTAAAAATTATTTGAATGGATATATTTTATAGAAAGCGGGCCAAAACATTTCAAATATGCAAGCTTCACGAAACCGCCTTCCTCAAGTGCCTTCTTATGGACCTGAGATAAAACATGATAAAAGTCAACAAAAATTGTTGAGTGAATTTATAGAGTTTAAATTAAATAAAGAGAACACAAGTATTCTAAATAAACTTCCATGGTGAATAATTCATCGAAAGACAATTATGTTGTACGGACATAATTATCGGTGTTATTACATAAGCCTCATGACATTAAACGTTAACATATATTATTTCAGCCCAACACACCTAGCCAAGTGCGTATATTTCTATTATATGTATGCATCCGATGTTTCATTACTAGTGCTTCACTACACCACGCGATAGCTAGTCGCGGCTGGACTGGACGTCACCCCGATAGATCTATCCATAGTATTAGCGTTCTTTCGATTAACAATTCACGATTCATGGGTCTTTTAAGGATAAAGCTAACTTATGTAAAAACTTTCATCTAAGCATACAATCGGGTCCCTTGTGTTCTTTTTTTAAAATAAAGAGGGTTTACCACAACTTCTGGTTGCACCCATTCATGGGTTTACAGCAACTCTTGTTGTACCCTTCATTTTTAATAAATACTTTTCAAGTAAATAGAGCTTCCACAACTTTTATTTGCACCTTTCAATTGGTTTACTGCAACTTATAGTTATACTCTTTATTTTTAATAAAACAAGCATGTTATCCCCCTCGCAGGTTTCTAAAATAACTAAAGAATTCAAAAGAGAGGCTATAGACTCACCGAGAAGTGATGAAGACCAAAAGTAAAATGGTCCGACGTTCGTGCGGAAACCCCTAAGTACCACCTAAAATATGTGGCACGTGTTAGAACGATAAAGTATAAACCAATACGTAAAAATAATATAAGAGTTCATGAAGTGTGTAACCAAAATAAGTATGGCATGGCACTCTTAGTTTTACCCAAAACTCATCTACCAACTTGATCATATATGTATCAAGAAATGTGTTTTGATTTACCCCACTCATATTTTATCAAAGTTAACCTATATGTTTTCAATCTCATGTTGACACGTAAATTTCAAAAAAAAAATCTGAATTTGACCCATCTTCTCGTACCTCTAGTTCTTAATTCGTAAGTCATAAAGATACAAGGATTTCACCTATTGAATTAATATTGAGTCTACTTTCTAAAAATATGAACATCATATATTCAAATATTTCAGGAACATGTGAAAAGACGCTTTTACCCCTGATCATCCAAAATAGTTTATTTCCAAAAATTTAACCGTCCGTGAAAACGAACATAAATCACAATATATGATAGATATAAAGGTGACGCCAATTGGAGGTGTTAGGTATATGGGTTGTCTACAGTGACCAACGTTTTAATTCAAGAAGTTAGTGTAAAAATATAGACTTTTACTCAGTTTCCTAACAGTGGGACATATTTTCCTAGTTATGGTATTTCGGCCATATCTCACTCATCCGGATGAGATAAAAATTCGGCCAACTCGTCAATGTATTTTAGAACTATATCTATGTAATCACTAACTTTTCCCGGATCATTTGAGACCAAAAATAACCTGAAATATTGATATCAACCTGCTATACAAAACTGTCCCAAATTATTAGTTGTAAAACTTATCAAAACAAGATTTCACTTCTTTTAAATTATTGCAATGCCATACCCAATTACATAACACACTTATACTCCTAAAATATATCTAATAACATCATCTATGTTTAAAATACATGATTAAATCCATAAAGTAAAAGGAAGAATAAAAAATTAAACCTTTCAAAGTTGTGATTAATGCAAGTGAATCAAACACAAAAGCACCCTCGTGGGTCTTGGCTGATTTTTCGGATCAAAGAGAAACCCAAACCAAATCAAAACTAGCCTATCCTTAAGAAATCTTTGTTCTTAATCCTCTTGACGTCTTGAAGCAAGAAAATAACTTTCTATGGTGCTTTGATGGTGTAGTGTCGGCAAAAGAAAAGGAATAGGAATGATAAGATCTAAATTTTTTTCTAAAAGTGTATAAGTGAATAAGTTTTAAAACTTACACCCATAAACAATGTAATAACAAAGCTCCCTGTAATAGACACGTTATGAGCTCCATGTGACATTTTTGTTTTTATTAAATGGGTGAGATTTGTATAGTTTTGCCCCATCATTTGCAAAGCGGGTATTATCAAATCCCAATATTTTAAAAGTTGCGTGATTTGAAAAATATGCGTAGAACACGAAAAATAAACGATGAATATAAAATAAAAACATCGACATTCGGAGTAAACTTATATTTTTATAATTAAATGACTTAAAATACGTTAATGTGTAGAATGAACGAACGACACTTAAAGGTTTAACGTGAATTACGAAAAAATACTCGTAAAATGAAAATTTTAAATGACGACAACAGAAAATAGTTCTATGTCATAACGAGAAAATAAATATCGATACCGTTGATGCAAAAGTTGGGTGATCCTTGCTAGACCCGAATTAGGCTTAATTCGGGTTGGCTGGGCTCCGGCTCCTGCACCAAGTGAATCGTTTGGTTGGGATCCTGCACACTAAACAACACGCGTTAGGCTTATCGTGGGAATGTTTCCCACGATTAGACTCCGGCGTGAGAGTAAGTAATCGATTAGGGTTTATGTGAATTGAGAGTAGAACGTAATACCTTTGTGGAACCCTTGGGGGTTCCTTTTATAGGCAGTGGAACCCTTGTGGGCTGCCACTTGATACTTCGGCCCCAAGGAAAGGATAACTATCAAAATTAGAATGATTGTTATCTTCTAATTTTGGTAGTGAATATCCTCCTCTATTGTGATAAAACTATTCCTAGACAGAATATGATTCTGTCTAACCCTATGTCGCCCGCGCCGGGCCGTGGGCCGCACACATGTGTGCGGTACTGTTCATTCAAGCCCATAAGCTTGAATGACATTATTCCCACCCATCTGTGATGGGCCGGATACGGGTAGTACCCGTGGGCCGGGTTCCTGACCCGGTTGGGGACTATACGTCATCAGATACCTAACGTATTCCTTGCCGGTTTTCATCTAAATGACATTCTTACGCTAAGTTTCAAGCCATAACCTTCTCGGTTAGCCGATAATTCAAAATTCTCAATAAAGTAAACACATAATACGTAATAGTCGAGATTAGAATAACGACATGAAATTGACAAAATGTCACATCTTTCCCACCTAATTAGGATCTTCGCCCTCGAAGATCAACTTGAGTTCTTGCCCGATCGCTTGTTGAAATAAAAGAGATAAATGTATTTTGTTCCTCGTTTTGAGTTCCATCAGACTTGACAATAGGAATTTGACTTTGTTTCAGTTGCTTAACTTCCTTATCGATATTATCAACGAGTTCTTTGATAAAATGCTACTTACCGTCGATTCATACTTCATCAAGAGGGATAATAAGATCTTCGTCAGGAAGGTTTTTTTTTGTTTGTTTTTTTTTAGGTTAGACACATGAAAAAGTATTGTGAATTCCTTATTGTTCTCGAGGTAATTTAAGTTTTCATGCCACCGGACCTACACTCGATATCATCTCGAATGGTCCAAACATAACGAGGACTTAACTTCCCACGTTTTCCAAAATATAACACCTTTTCCATGGTGATAACCTTGGCATAACTTTCCACCTACCTCGAATTCCAAAGTTTTCGCTTCACATCATCATAACTTTCATGTCTACTACGAGCAGTTAACAAACGATTCTTAGTTCGCGCGATCATTTTATTTATCAGAATAGAATGAGCAGAGTCAATCAATCAACATTGACACAAATTGAATTAAATCGAGACTGAGTTTTCGAGAGCTTAACAATGAATCCATTATAATTTGCCCCTACCTCCCAAATGATAACGAATAACACAATCGTAATCACATAAAGGCTTATTCATCTCTTTTTATTTCATAATACATTGTAGGCTCTTACTATCGGTGGATACCATATACTTAGTGCCATATAATTAATGTCTCCATAGACAAAGAGTAAAAATCACCGCACCTAATTACAAATCATGGGTTAAGTAGTCTCCTTATTCTTTCTAAGTTTCCTAGAAGCATACAAAAATCAAAACAATAAAAAGTGACTTATTCTGAATCCTTTAAGAGATGTATCACGATCAACAACAAAATCTTTACTTCTTTCGGGTAACGATAAGATCGGCGTGCTGCAAAGTTTTCTTTTCATGGTTTGAAAAGCTTTCTCTTCATCATCGCCCCACATATACGGTTCATTCTTTTTATTTAGCTTAGTTAATGGTTTTGATATCAAAGAGAATCCTTTAATAAACCTTCGGTAGTAACCAGCCAACCTAGAATTTGTTATATATATATATATATATATATATATATATATATATATATATATATATATATATATATATATATATATATATATATATATATATATATATATATATATATATATATATATATATATATATATATATATATATATATATATATATATATATATATATATATATATATATGTATATATATATATATATATATATATATATATATATATATATATATATATATATATATATATATATATATATATATATATATATATATATATATATATATATATATATATATATATATATATATATATATATATATATATATATATATATATATATATATATATATATATATATATATATATATATATATATATATATATATATATCTTTACATTATATATAAGAGGAGGGATATGCCACATAAACATGTTATAAATCCACGTCATCATTATTGTGTTTCATAAAAACCATGAAAATTCGGAAAAGTTGAAAAAATATGTTGCTTAACGGATTCGAACTCAAGTCCACAAGTCCAGGCACAAACATCTTAACCACTTAAGCAAGATAAATGTTATGACAAACAATTCAAATTAAATTAATATCTTCACATAAACATTCCCTTCTTACCTTCACACAAAAGCCAAACCCTAAACCTCATTTTTCATAATTCCTTCACCTCTCAAGGCGACCTTTGGCCACAAAAGACCCATCAATTAATTAGTAAAAGATCCACCGATTTATTCACAGCTAACAATCATTCAATATGAAGATATTAGTTTGCAGGTATGAATTTGAACTTAAATATTCAGGATTTCGAGTTATGTATTGCAAATTGTAATTATTTTGTTTCAATTCATATATATGATTATACGATCTTTGTTGCTTTTTTCACATCAGTCTATCGACTTGGTATTTAAATTAGGGTTTTGATTATACTAACCAAAGATCACATAATCATTCTTCCAACTTAGGGTTCGTGTGATTTTGAGTCACTGAATCTTATAATCATGTTTGTTTGATTTGTAATTAATAACATTCTTGCTAACATGGTAAACCAACAAGGTGTCGCAAAAGGATACAAGAAAGGTGCCCAAACTACATTCTCAAAATCTCGGGTATGCTTTGATTGACTTCCCTATTCTTAGTTATCTTTTCCTTGATGTGGTTCTGTTTATCGTATTAAATTTTTTGTAAGTCATATTAAATTTTTTGTAAGTCGGTGACTAACTATAGTCATGGGCTGATTTTTATTCTTATGAATCCTTAATATGTGGTTTTGTTTGTCGTATTAGCAATGGTGTTACAAAGGAAACCTGATCTCTAGGAGTTTCTAGACATGAACCAAACACACCAATAACAATTTTAATAGTCTGTAGGTCTACGATATTTTTAGTTGGTAGGCTACAAGCGTAGATTAGGGATGTGCGAGTGTTGAGGTATGTGGTAGGTATTCACAGACCTTTTTGTACTATCTTGCATCTGAGGGGCTGATGTTGTTGCTGGGACACACTTGGCTGTTATGAACATTTTTTTATTTGCGAAAAGATACTACATAGAATTGTTCTCTCATGCTTCATTGATGGCAGATTGAAAGTGTTGTTTTGGCGGCTCGAAAAGCAAACAACGCAAAGACATGGAAAGAAGTCTGCTTTGTCTGGGTTGATACTGAGGAGTTCCGCTGGGCTCAAATTTATGGTGTGTAGGTGATATTTCTGTCATTTATTGGGCAGGTGATACATGTCTCTTTTATGATATTATTGGATGTGTAAGTATTTTGCCTATGAAACTTTTAGGTGGATGATCTAGAAGAGGTCAGTGAATACTACCATAATGGAGGATGCTTCAGTGGGCTAATATCTCTCATGGTGAGTGGTCTAGGTTTGGAACGTGCTCCCATGGGCAAGTAGTAAGTTCCCGTGAAGGTTGCAACTCAATACTAATTTTTCTCTTTTTAGTTAGTGTTCCTTTCATTTAGATCTATAAGATGAGTTTCTCCTATGTGTATACCGGGTTCAGATAATACAGCAATGGTATCTTTCAAAGCGGTCCTCAAACTTGAGGGGTGACTCAAAAATAAGGTTTTTAAGTCGAGATAAAAAATGAACATACAATTACCTGAAATAAAGAAGCAAACTATCTGTAAGTTAGAATACCAATACAGATTCTCAATTGGTCTTTCTAAAGATTTATCTTTGATAGTTTTCTGGCGGTCAGATACAGCTCAAGAGAAATAGTTCTAAACTTGGTCATGGGCTGCTGTGTTACTGGATTTCCTCTCATCATCACCAGGTGGGGGTAGTGTACATGCCGACAAACCTATTTCTTATCACATTGTCTATCTTTAATGCTCATAAGTGATTTTTTAGATCAGCCCTAGCTTCACTAGAGTTATTGAATTAGAGAGCTTGGCAATCTATTTCACTTTTTTGTTATTTGAGTTGTGATCCCTTTGATTCACAAACTTAATAATGTACTTTGCTTTTTATCAGATTCCTAGATGAAATAATATAAAGATTTTGTTCAATTGTATATGGAATAGAGAATTGACATCTCTAATAAAATTAAATGTATTGACACCTGATCCAAACACCCCTTTTTAGCTTGCATGATGTGTATTAGGAAGTAAACATTAGCATTTATAAAAGAAAAAAAAACAGTGTTACACTATTGGCATTAATTAGCCAGAAAGAATTTTATAGAAGTTGTTCTTAGAAACAAGTCGTATCCATTGAAAAGTTGTTATCTGTGATGAGAGGCGGTTACAACAACCGGAGCCCTACACTGTATCATACCCGCTTTTTAGGTTAATGTTTCCGAGATCAGTATATTACCCGTTGATGCTGGCGTAAGCGATGATGACTGCAACTTGGTCATTAACTAGCCAACACCAGTGGACGAAGCTAGACCAGGTAAACTATTTGCATCTTTTTCGTTTGAAGTACAAATCTATAAATCATATTTAGATTCCTTAAAAAGTTCGACATGTTTTCTAAATATCTTAATAAAACAATTCCTATGACGAGTCAACATTGCTCTCATTCCATATCCATTTTGGTATAGCGCTGGGCTGCTCCAAAAAAGCTGCATTTTGTACCATAACCAAAATTACAACAATCGCTACATCCTTATTGTCATATCTAGGTCCAGGTATCTTCAATAACTCCTTTAGAACATATAGACATATGCCAGTTTTAGTAGTGAAAATGGAAACATACTCATCAGGTTGAGCTGGAGGTCAACATGCTGATGTCACAAACAGGGTGTCAGATGAACTCACATACCTATTGAAATTACCGCTTCTTGCCAAAACGAAAGGTGTAATTCCCACTTCTTTTTAAGGTTTTTTGTTTTATTTTGAGACTTCGCTTTGTCAGTCTTCAATACAATCAAGAAGCATTATTGACTTTGTCCAACATTTTTTGGTCGTTTATCTTATATCTCATCTTTTGCAATACTGTAAGGTTTTCAACGTATATTGATACATTTTATGCTTAATTTGATCCTTTTTTGTAATCAGGGCAATGCTATTCAAGTCAAAGTCTAAAAAGACAAAACTTCCTTATGACTACTATTGATTGATTATTCTAAACCAAACTTTGGTGAGGTGTTGAGAGGTGATCGCACTAGAAATTTAGTCTACACATTTGGTATCCTTTCATTCCCTACATATTTGATTCTTAATAAGATTCGTTTATTGTGATCTAAGTTTTTTTAATCTCTATTTTAGTTTCACATGAGAGAGGAGCTTCCATGTAAGGTCACTTGATTCTTGATGTAACTATCTGCAAGTAAGCAGAAGGTTTCTTGTGAGTACTTAATCTGGAAAAAAATAAAGTGTTGGCTAATTGCATTTTTGAAAAAGGGGACAACAAGGCCTACTCATTATCATATTTTGTATGATGAAATTAGCTTCTCAGCTGATGACCTTTAGGAGATTGTGCATCAATAAAGTGTTGGCCGATTGCATTTTTGAAACAGGGGTCAACAAGGCCTACTCATTATCATATTCTGTATGATGAAATTAGCTTCTCGACCTTCAGTAGATTGTGCATCCACTTTCTTACGTTTAAGTTATATTATTGCCACTTTGCTCTTCGATTAAGTTCAAATTAATGATATGTAATTAATTGCTTTTTTGGTGATTGCACCTACCAGCGGAGTATTACTGCATTTTACTATTGGTAAGATACGCTGAAATATTTTAGTGACATTATGCTTAAAAATCAGTTCCTGCCACAAAGTTGTTCAACAGATTTTGCAAAAAGATTCATTATTGATCTGTGCGTGTGTTGATGTAGTTGCTCCAATATGTTATGCACATCTTGCTGCTACACAGGTGCTCCAATATGATTGGCATTCACAGGTCTTACAACTCAATATGACAATTTTTTTATTCAAAACAGCTCACTTGGAATGTAAGCTTTACCCTTTAGTGAGCCTTTTGTTAAAGGTTCTGACTATATTGCTTAGATAGAAACTGAAGTAGAATGGATGATTGATTAAAACAGAATGCAACGTTATTAATTTCATTTTCTTTTGATTTGTAGCTTGCTCTTCGGACAATTTTTATCTATGTACAAAAAGAATTCGGGTTAAATATTGACACAATACAGCTGACTATTTTCTAGCTGATTTGATTAAATTTGTGGGTAAGAAGTTCCTTTTCAACAAAAAGAACCATATATACACTTGCGGAACATTTTCTAAGGATGATGAGCTAATAGCTCATTATAAGCTTGGTGTCATTGAATAACATGTATTCTGTTCACTCTTTGCAGTTACATGAAACATTAAATCGTAGGATATTTAAAGTAACCCATTTATTATTAAATTCGACAAGAGGCGAATGATGAGTTTAAAACACCAAGCTCAAATGTAATTCTATCGCTACATTGGATTCATCCGTTTCACAAATCAACAAGTTTTATTCTAGATGTTGATTTGAATGTTATGATTTTTAATTGTTCCAACATATACATGCTTATAATTCTGACAATCATTTACTAATTGAATTGAGAGAGGGCGAAGATTGATTGGTTGTACTTATATAAACTGGAAAATGCAATGCGTTCGAGTACGACTGAAATGAGTCCAATTCGCTTTCTCATGCATTTAGTTATCCAATGTCACATGTTATCATCCTTAATGTGTTCACTGACCTCTTTCCGGGGTCCTTGCCAAATGGGGGATTGGCGAGGACTATTGGTGCATCCTCTTCAAGTTAAAGTCGGAGTTCTGCTGTACTGGGACGTGGTTCTGAGAGCAGGAGGACATTGGCTACCCTGGTAAATAAGTTTTTACTTTTTACATATATTATTACGACGTATATATAAGGTTTAAGTGATGAACTTTTAACACTGGACATGTTTCTTATTTTCATTCAACTCCTCGGTTCAAACCCTGTCGTATAATCATAGGTCACTTTTTTCACGATACATTGACGTAATCTTCTTCATTCTCTCCTACACCATTGCGGGTCAGTCTAATATTCCTTCTTCACATGCCTAATTTTGTTTTCTCAAAATGGTTTTAAATGTAAAAATAATACACATGTATTGATGCTTTTAAAAATGGTAAATATAAAGATATCTGTTTCAAGATTATCTTGAATACCCGACTATTCCTTTAACGTGAAGTGTATACAACTATAGATTGCTCCCTTATTTTTTAATAAGCATTTAAGTTTCAAATTAAACGTTCTTCAAAATTGGAGACATCAACATAAGAATATTGAGGACAATTAGTTACAGGGTAGTCGATATTAAAAAGGTCAAAAGATAAATCGAAATAAACCCGCCAAAAATAAAAAATAAAACTAAAAGTTAATATAATTTATCAATTTTTTTATTAAATTAAAGAGCATAAAATTCTAAAAAATATAGTGAACTTATATTACAAAAGTAATAAATAAATATAAAGATATTTAAATTTAAAATAAAATATATTATTTTAATAAGTTGTTACAAAAATTTGTTATAAAAGGTTATTACAACTTTTCAACATCAGTCTTTACCGAAACAAAACAATGTAAACGATAATTATAAGTAATGCCCGGAGACATACTGATATAAGTAACATTTCTGTCGTGCTATAAAAAAATAAAGGAAAAAAATAAAATCTGTAACCACCAAAATTTAGCAAAATAGAGAAATGTAAACGATAATTAGACGTTATACCCGTCCATCGGACGGGTTTTGCCACTAGTATATATATATATATATATATATATATATATATATATATATATATATATATATATATATATATATATATATATATATATATATATATATATATATATATATATATATATATATATATATATATATATATATATATATATATATATATATATATATATATATATATATATGTATATATATATATGTATATATATATATATATATATATGTATATATATATGTATATATATATGTATATATATATATATATATATATATATATATATATATATATATATATATATATATATATATATATATATATATATATATATATATATATATATATATATATATATATATATATATATATATATATATATATATATATATATATATATATATATATATATATATATATATATATATATATATATATATATATATATATATATATATATATATATATATATATATATATATATATATATATATATATATATATATATATATATATATATATATATATAGAGAGAGAGTTTGGTTATTATAGTGTAGTAGCTTAAAGTTGTTAAAATAAAAAGTCATATTAACCATTGATTTTATCAAGTAACATATGATTTATTTAATATTAAACACAAAACAATAAATCTTATACATAAAAATTGGTATAAAAATACTAAAAAATTTGATACATAAAAATTAATAGCTGATACATATGAAACATAGTTTTACTTCAAAAAATATTATTAGCATAAATAATCATATATTCGCAAATTCAATGATAAATTATCACATGTTGCATTCGATATAACAAAATAATTGATAAACTATGATACACAACTAATACAAGGGTTTTCCTCGTAAGAAAGTTCGTTGATTCCGTTCTTTTCGAATTGATTACCGTTAATTAGTGCGACTCAGTAGTTCTTGGTAGAAAAATAAAATGGTTTGGGTATCTATTTTAAACTAAAAGTAAATCTGAAAATGTCGTTGAGTAAAATTAAAGCTTTAAACATTAAACTAAAAATTACTAGAAAAACACTTGGTAAAAACAGAGATTTCGGTAAGCATGCAATTTTCGGAAATTGAAACTTAATAAAACTTAAAACTCAAACCATCGGAATAATAGAAAATGAAAGCTGTCGGAATATCAAATTAAGCATCGGAATATTAGTGAACAATTTCTATCGGAATAATCTATCTGAATGACATGTATCAGAATAATTAAGATCAAGTCTATCGGAATGTATGAAATCAAAGCTATCAGAATACTGAAAACACTACTGTCAGAATGTAATTCTGTCGCAATGTTTAAGTCTATTGGAATAATTAAGATCAAGCTATCGGAATCCTAGGTTTTCTGTCGGAATGTTGCTAACAAAAATTGGGCAGCGTTTCGTCTTAATATAACCTTAAGACTCGTCGCTATGTGCGATCGCAATGAGCGATCGCAATCACGACCGGAATAAGGGGAAATGCACTTGATCGCAAAGTAAAACCCTAAGGGTTATTGCGATACAATGAAACCGTCTGAATGTGGCCGTCAGAATGTTAGAAGCCTAATTGTTGCGATGGAGCAAAAATTAATCCGAAAAGGTGGAATAAGCTAAGAACTCAATAAGCACTTCCAAATAAGAATACTAAACCGAAACTTAACCAACTCAATAAGCGTAAATTTGAAAACTTTTAAAATACGAAATTTGCAAACTATATAAAAGAAACTTTTAAATAGACTAAACTTTTTAAGAAAACTAAAAACAATAAGCTAGACACTAAATAAGCCAATAAGCATGAATAGCTCAAAGCTTAATCCGTGTAAGACTTAGAAAGGAATAAAAAGGTAAACTTCTTAATCACAAAAACATTAAAATCAAGCACTTTATATTAAAATTTCGGATCAAGGACAATTAAAAATCAAGAAAGGTAGAAAAAGATTGAAGAAGAAAAACTTAACTTGAACTTGTAGATTAAAAGATTAAAAAATACAAGATTGAGTTAAAGCTTGAAATTGAAAGAAAGAAAAGATGAAGTTCTAGTGAGAGAAAGTTAAACACTTTATCTCTCTAAAATGAAAACTACAAAAAAGAAATAAACTAGCTAACTACCCTCCTAATGTGTTTAGGAGGGTATTTATAGGAGATGGGATGGTGCATGTGTTTCCTTCTTTCTTTCTTCACGACTCGATTTAAATTCTTTGTCTTTCTCGACGTCGTCTCGGGATTTGTCGATGTAAATTGAACTTGTCTTGTAATTTTCTTCTTCTATTAGACTTGAGTTCTTCGACTTCATTAAACTTCCATCTTTAGACTTTTTCTTCGATAAATCTTTAGAATAGGCCTTGGACTTCCGTTATTTTTGCACTCTTGATCTTTTGACTTCGTCTTTTCTCGTTTTTCTTTGATAAAAGCCCGTGATAGCCCATGTTTTCTTCCTTTTTCATCTTTAGGTCCTAAAACACAATAAAAACACAAACCACGCATAATTCCGACTTTTACGACATAAAACACGTTTTGGTCTTGTTATTATTGGAAATAAGTGGTAAAAGGATAAGTGTTCACACACTTATTAAATCCCCTACACTTGACCATTGCAATGCCCTCATGCAATGCATTAATTTCAAAGCACATATTACATTTCTCATCATAAATAATCCACCTTGGCCTTTATTAAATACTAAACTTTAAGGAAACTAAAAAGATAGAAATATGTACAAAACAAGTAAAGAAATCAAAGACTTACATTGGGGTTTTGGTTGTCATGAATGTTTATCATCCTCAAGTTTCACGTTCCCCATACCAAGCTTAAAAACGAGATCATTGTTATTGTAAGTTAACAAACTAACACGAACTCATGTGGGCCAATTATTTACTTATACTCCCTTATTCCTAGGTGTATTTGTTATATTTTAATTTTGTCTTGAATGATCACGAGGATGCATTGTTTGACTTATTTCGATAGTTTATTTAGGCCGAAAATAAAGTGGGACGATTTAATCAATATTAGCTAAAGGACAAAATCTTTTAAAACTGCTTATCGGGACCTCATAAAGTTCATCTCTTGGCATAACTCGCTTCACGATTTGAGACCTTTCACGGACCGATATTTGGCAGCGACTTCATACTTCGAATCTTGAGAGACGTTCTTGAAATTATGGTCTTCTCTTCATAATAGGAATTTCTTCACTTGAAGTTTTTGAGAGATTCTTCATACTTGGACCACGACTTCTTCATTTTTCTCCAATCTTTATTTTGGACTTTGATATACAACGATCCGCCTCCTTTTAGGACTTGGATCTATTTATCCTCATACCTTGTTAGGGCCTTTTTGGATAGACTTCTCCATGATCTTTAGGGGAGTATTCTCTTTTCATCGTGTGTCTCGATCCTTCATATTGATTTTCGATAAATGATTCTTCACATCACTTTTGGATCTTTAGCAACAAAAAGTAGCCCTCATGCCTTGTTAGGGCCTTTTCGGACTCACCAATCTTCGCATCCCGCTTCAATAAGTTATGCCTTGGCTATGAACTCTAATTAATACCGAGAAACTTTTAAACGATCTTATGCTAGAAGCTAAGTAACTTTTCAAATCGTACAACCTTATTTATTGCAAATATATTTATTAACAAGCGATGAGAGAAAAAGCTTATAATCAACTCACATAAATTCATGAAAGATTCCAAACTTATAATTGACTCTATCATCTCTCGTTCTCCACAGTTTAAAATATCAAGGAATGAGACTCGTGGATGCTTAGTCAATTAAATCAAAGTTTTGGGTTTTCGAGTTATCTATAGGATCTTGCAAATTCTTAGACTTTTTCAAGTTTAGAAATCGCATTTTAAAGTTCCCTTGATAAACAACTCTCTAGGATCAATTATAGGAACTTGCGAAAAGTTCTTGTTCTTAACCCGTGAGAGTTAAGACTTTCGCGTTTCAAAGTTCCCTATATAAAAGCCTAGCAAAACTTGACTTAAACACGTTAAGGATACTAGCTAGAGTAAACTTAGATAAGTAAACTCGGGTTGAGTCAAAATATTTATGACTTTGAAAAATTTAAAACCACTTTATTAAACTTTATTTTAGCATGGAAAGTAAATTAACGATAACAAAGGAAAATACTACTATACTACTAGGCCAAAATAGATTAAAAATTTTGAAAAATGTCGAAAAAATTAGATTTTCCGGTTAAAATGAGGACAAATTCATGGAAAAGCCCACTTACTTCGATAGAAGTCCCCCTACACTTGATATAAACATTGTCCTCAATGTTTAAGCATGTGGGAGTAAACTCCCCTATACTTAGGACATTGTGCACGTTGGTTAAATCTTGCTAAGGGAAGGACAAATATAGTGATTTCAATGTGAACATATAAGATATGAAATATTGAATCACGACGGTTTAGGATGGAACCGGGAAGACGGGTACATGGGATCACGGTTCGTCAAAAGTCATCGAGAATGGATCTTTGAAGCTTTAATCCCTGCACATAAGAAGAAACAAGGCAACAAACACATACGGGGCTCCCCTACATTTATTATGAAAACGGTAAAGGATAGATCAACGGGTTGCCTCCCGAGAAGCGCTTGTTTTTGTTAACCGAGTCACGAGCCTGACTCGACCCAGAACTAATTCAAGGGAAACATGGTGAGGGATGGAATCATCTCATGAGAGATGTCCTCACCAAGGTACAACTTCACTCGCTAGCCATTCACTTTAAAATTGGGCCCATTTGGCTGAGAAAGCTCAATGGTGCCATAGGGGAAGACTTTGGCGACGGTGAATGGACCAGACCAGCGCCTCTTCAGCTTTCCCGAGAAGATCTTCAACCGAGATTTAAAGAGTAAAACTTGATCACCAACGTGGAACTCTCGGTTCTTAATCCTTGCATCATGGGTGATCTTGGTCTTCTCCTTGTAGATTAATGAGTTCTTATAAGCTTGATTCCTCAGTTCGTTGAGCTTGTTGAGTTGAATCTTCCGAAGATCGCCGGCTTTGTTGATGTCGAAGTTAGCCCACTTCAAGGCCCAGTATGCCTTATGTTCCAGCTCGATAGGGAGGTGACATGATTTCCCGTATACAAGACGATAAGGTGTACAACCAATCGGGGTCTTATATGCGGTACGGAAAGCCCACAAAGCATCATCTAACTTATCGGCCCACGAGGCCCGATGCTCTGCCACAGTACGCTCAATAATTCGCTTCAATGCACAGTTAGATATCTCGGCTTAACCATTTGTTTGAGGATGATAAGCGGTGGAAAGACGGTGATTGACACCATACTTAGCCATGACTCGAGCAAATTGATCATTGCAAAAATGAGTCCCGCGGTCACTGATTATAGCACGAGGAACACCGAATCGAGCAAAAAGTTGCTTCAGAAAGTTCACAACCACCCTCGCATCGTTCGTAGGGAGAGCCTTAGCTTCAACCCATTTGGAAAGGTAGTCAACGACTACGAGGATGTACTTGTTCCCTTTAGATAATGGAATGGCCCCATAAAGTCGATACCCCATACATCAAAGATTTCACATTCTTGTATGAATTTTTGAGGCATCTCATCTTTATGTGTAATCTTGCCTTGGCGTTGGCAAGCATCACAAGTTTTAACCATCTCGTGAGCGTCACGATAAATGGTGGGCCAATAGAATCCAGAGTCGAATACTTTCTTCGCGGTGTAATTGGGACCAAAGTGACCACCGGTGGGTCCTTTATGGCAAGCTTTAACGATTAGTAAAGCTGTCGGCCCATCAACACATCGACGAATGACAAGATCCTCACATTGTTTGAAAAGGTAAGGGTCGTCCCAAAAATAGTGTTCAATGTCTTTAAAGAACTTTTTCTTTTGTTGGGACGTTAACCCTTCCTTGAGAATTCCACCCGCTAAGTAGTTTGCAATGTCCGCAAACCACGGGGTGTCATCAAGATTGGAATTTATAGACATTAAGGCCTCAAGGGGAAAAGAGTCATTGATCTCTTGATTCGGATGATCCCCTTGATAAGGATCCTCAAGTCTACTTAGATGATCCGCGGCTAGGTTTTCGGCTCCCTTCTTGTCACGAATATTGATTTTAAATTATTAAAGGAGTAAAACACAATGAAGAAGTCTTGGCTTTGAATCTTGCTTAGTCAACAAGTACTTCAACGCGGAATGATCGGTGTACACGATTGTGGTGGAAAGAACAAGATAGGGGCGGAATTTTTCAAAAGCATACACTACAGCTAAAAGCTCTTTTTCGGTAGTGGTATAATGCAATTGAGCACCCGTCATTTTCTTGCTAGCATAATGGATTGGTTGGAAGTGTTTGTTCACTCTTTGGCCCAAAACCGCTCTAATAGCAAAATCGCTAGCATCACACATCAATTCAAAAGGTAGCTCCCAATTAGGGGTAACCAAGACCGATGCCTTAGTTAGCTTGTCCTTAAGAAGATTGAAGGATTCAAGACACTCTTTAGAAAAGATGAAAGGAGTATCTTTTTCCAAGAGGTGGGTCATCGGGCGAGCGATTTTAGAAAAATCTTGAATGAATCAATGATAGAAGCCCGCATGACCAAGGAAACTTCTCACACCCTTCACGGTTGAAGGTGGATGTAATTTTTCTATGACATCAACTTTAGCACGGTCCACTTCAAGACCGGCTTTGGAGATTTTATGTCCAAGCACAATGCCTTCTTTTACCATGAAATGGCATTTTTCCCAATTTAGAACAAGGCGAGTGTCTTCACACCGCTTAAGCATGCGTTCCAAATTGGCAAGGAAATGAGAGAAAGAATCACCATAGACCGATAAATCATCCATGAAGACTTCCATAGTTTCTTCAACCATGTCATGGAAGATAGCCATCATACACCTTTGGAATTTCCCAGGAGCATTGCATAAGCCGAAAGGCATTCTTTTATAAGCAAATGTTCCATAAGGACAAGTGAATGTGGTTTTCTCTTGGTCTTTATGATCGATGGGAATTTGAAAATACCCGGAGAAACCGTATAAGAAGCAATAATAGTCATTACCCGTTAGACGTTCAAGCATTTGGTCCATAAAAGGAAGGGGAAAATGATCATTTCTCGTAGCATCATTGAGTTTGCGATAGTCTATACAAACTCTCCACCCTATAACGAGACGAGTAGGAATCAAATCGTTGTTATCATTGGGCACAATGGTGATTCCTCCTTTCTTAGGCACACAATGGACGGGACTAACCCATGGTGAATCCGAGATAGAGTAGATCATTCCCGCATCAAGAAGTTTGATAACCTCTTTTTTGATAACATCATGGATCTTGGGATTCACCCTTCTTTGGCTTTGAATAGTGGGTTTAAAGTCGTCCTCCATGAGAATTTTATGTGTGCAAAAGTGAGGATCAATTCCACGAATATCGGAGATTTTCCAAGCAATCGCTTTCTTATGATTCTTCAGCACGGCGATAAGTCGGGATTTTTCGTCTTCTTTCAAATCCTTTGCGATGATGACGGGTGACTTGTTATTGTCTTCAAGGAAAACGTACTTGAGATGAGAGGGCAGATCCTTAAGCTCTAAATCCGGAGGATTTTCGATGGAAGGCGTAGTCAAATTCGGATCATCGATAGAGATATCATAGGAGATGGTGGAGAAATATGGTCCTCATTGAGAAGTTTCTCAATGGTACGAATGTCTTCATCCCAATTGGAGGGAGAATCGTCATATTGTAAGTCCACATCTCCTAAAGTTGCTTCAAATTCTTTCAAAATGAAATCACTTTCTCCAAATAGAGTTAGTGATGGAGCAATAGAGGCAACGGTCTCAACAATGGGTAGAGAAGAAGATCCACTTTTACAAGCGTCTTTGAAATGTTATTCACAAGCCTCATCAAGAACGTCAATGAAATTAAGACTCTCGTTTTCAGATGGTTGCTTAGAAAGTTTACCCATGTTGAAAAAGATTTTATCGTCACCAACTCTCATGATTAATTCGCCCGCGGCTACATGAATGAGAGTGCGACCGGTCCTCAAGAATGGACGTCCAATGATTTATGGAACACGGGGATCCATCTCGTAGTCAACGACAACAAAATCCGCCAGAAATGTGAATTTGTCGACACCGACGAAGACATCTTCGGCTATCCCCACCGGATAAGCAACCGTACAGTTAGCTAATTCCAATGTCATTCGTGTGGGGACTAGCTCGGGTAGAGACAATTGTTTCCAAACGCTAAGAGGCATTAAGTTGATACTAGCACCTAGATCGGCTAGGGCCATACAATTCTCTACCCCGGGGAAGTTGCAAGGAATGAGAAAACGACCCGGATCACCAAGTTTGGTGGGTAATTTCCTTAAGAGAACTGCGGAGCAATTCTCGTTAAGTTGGGTCTGAGCGATGTCAAGAAGTTTCTCCTTATCACTGAGAAGATCTTTGAACATTTTAGCATATTTGGGAATGTGAGCGAGAGCCTCAACAAAGGAGATTGAAATTCAGTTGTTTAAACATTTTGAGAAAGTTAGAAACCTGAATATCATCCTTGTTCTTCAATTTCTCTTTCCTCAACCTTGAGGGATAAGGTATATTGGGTTGAGATGAAGGCTTTGGGATGGAATTCTCACTCACATCCTTGGGTGGTGGAGGGGTGGAAGTAGAAGGTGGAGGAATTGGAGAAATAGAAGGTGGAGAAATTGGAGAAGTAGAAGGTGGGGGAGTAGAAGTTGGAGGGATTGGAGAAGGGGACTCGTTTTCCTTTGTCACAATCACCGGTGTAGGTGTAGGAAGCTCGGGTTCCTTTAAACCTTTTCCACTACGAGTGGTGATTGCTTTCATCTCCCCTCTTTGATTAGCAACGGTGTTACTCGGAAGAGAACCCGAACCAGAGGCTTGATTACTTGGGAAGAAACTAGCCATCATGTTCCTTAAGTCATTCGTTTGACTTGCCAAAGAGTTTCGCATATCGGCTCGAAGATCATTCCCTTGTTTCACCATATCTGCTTTTCAGTTGGCCATTTCCCGCTGAAGATTTTGCACTATCACATCATTAGTCATCATGTAAGTGTCAACCTCTTGATTAAATGTGGTGGGTTGGGTGGGAGGAAGAGCATGGTAGGCAGGTGGTTGATAAGCGGGTGGTTGGTGAACTTGATTGTTTCTTTGAGGTGGATATGAGTTTCTTTGGGTTTGATATTGATTTGGAGCTCGTGGTTGATTTTGATGGTTGCGATTTAGGTTGTTTGGGTTTTGAGGGGGAAAACCGGGTGGTGAAAGAAAGTTGTTTGAGCGATAGCTGAGCAAATTACGATCACCTTGAGGACGTGCTTGATAGCCTCTCGTGGAATAGTTACCGTTGGCGGCATACACATTTTCCGGTTGTCATGAGTCGAAGGACAATCGGTGTATGAATGAGAACCCCACATATTTCACATGACTGACTCATAGCATTAACTTGTGCATTGATGGCTTTGGTATTGTTAGCGTTTTGGAGAGCAAGTGTTTCAACAAGCGAAGTAAGCTTGTCAATTATCTTGTCGCTCTTATTAGTGCTAGCACTAGCCACATTAGTCCGAACACTCCTTGTTTACACTCTAGACTTATTCTCAATAATGTCCCATGCGGCATTAGAAGACTTAACCAAAATATTACCCCCCGAGGCACTATTTAGTGAATCTTGGTCATTCATGCTTAAACCATTGTAAAAAGTATTAATTTGATGTACTTTTGTGAAACCATGTTGTGGATACTTTCTTAAAAGTTCCTTAAAACGGTCCCAAGATTCACTAAATGTCTCACCGTAATTTTGTTCAAAGGTAATGATTTCATTCCGCAAAGCGGTAGTACGTGAGGGTGGGAAAAAGTAGTTGATGAATTTGGTCTCTAAATCCGTCCATGTAAGAATACTTTGTGGCGGTTCCTTATCAAGCCAATTCCGGGCTTGTCCCTCTAAGGAGAAAGGAAAAAGTTGTAAGCGAATTACCTCTTGTGAAACCCCATTATACTTAACCGTATTGGTGAGTTGAAGAAACCTTTTTATATGGTCATGAGGATCATCAAGTGAACGCCCCAAGAAAGGTTGAGCAGAGACCATTTGAATAAAGTCGGATTTGAGCTCAAAATTGTTGGCTCCAATCTCAGGTATGACAATAGCATCGGTGTTGCCCTCTACGTGAGATTGCGAAAGCTCGATCATTGGTTGATTGTCCATGGTGACAATAGGTGGAGTAATGACTTCGGCTTGAGCTACTTTCTTCTTACGAGCACGAGTACGCATACACACCTACAAAAAGAAAAGAAAGATAGACAAGAAATATTTTTGGTTTTTTATGTTATTCTATTTTTTTGGATTTTTTTGAAAAATGGTAATTTTTATGAATTTTTGAAAATTTTTAAGCAAGGAAAATAACATTCAAAAGTGAACGGATCCCAAAATCCAACGCGTCTCTCACTTAAAACCGTTAATATTAACGAAAAGAGCCGGCAGCGGCGCCATTTTAAAACTAGATTTTAACTCAGTTATGAAAAAAGTTATCGTCCGATCTTTTCGAATTGTTTACCGTTAATTAGTGCGACTCAGTCGTTCTTGGTAGAAAAATAAAATGGTTTGGGTATCTATTTTAAACTAAAAGTAAATGTGAATATGTCGTTGAGTAAAATTAAAGCTTTAAACATTAAACTAAAAATTACTAGAAAAACACTTGGTAAAAACAGAGATTTCGGTAAGCATGCAATTTTTGGAAATTAAAACTTAATAAAACTTAACTCAAACCATCGGAATAATAGAAAATGAAAGCTGTCGGAATATCAAATTAAGCATCGGAATATTAGTGAACAATTTCTATCAGAATAATCTATCTGAATGACATGTATCGGAATAATTAAGATCAAGTCTATCGGAATGTATGAAATCAAAGATATCGGAATACTGAAAACACTTCTGTCGGAATGTAATTCTGTCGCAATGTTTAAGTCTATCGGAATAATTAAGATCAAGCTATCGGAATCCTAGGTTTTTTGTCGGAATGTTGCTAAGAAAAATTGGGCAGCATTTCGTCTTAATATAACCTTAAGACCCGTCGTAATGTGCGATCGCAATGAGCGATCGCAATCACAATCGGAATAAGGGGAAATGCACTTGATCGCAAAGTAAAACCCTAAGGGTTATTGCGATACAATGAAACAGTCTGAATGTGGTCGTCGGAATGTTAGAAGCCCTATTGTTGCGATGGAGCACAAATTAATCCGAAAAGGTGGAATAAGCTAAGAACTCAATAAGCACTTCCAAATAAGAATACTAAACCAAAACTTAACCAACTCAATAAGCGTAAATTTGAAAACTATTAAAATACGAAATTTGCAAACTGTATAAAAGAAACTTTTAAAAAGACTAAACTTTTTAAGAAAACTAAAAACAATAATCTAGACACTAAATAAGCCAATAAGCATGAATAGCTCAAAGCTTAATCCGTGTAGGACTTAGAAAGGAATAAAAAGGTAAACTTCTTAATCACAAAAACATCAAAATCAAGCACTTAATATTAAAATTTCGGATCAAGGACAATTTAAAATCAAGAAAGGTAGAAAAAGATTGGATAAGAAAACCTTAACTTGAACTTGTAGATTAAAAGATTCAAAAATACAAGATTGAATTAAAGCTTGAAATTGAAAGAAAGAAAAGATGAAGTTTTAGTGAGAGAAAGTTAAACACTTTCTCTCTCTAAAATGAAAACTACAAAAAAGAACTAAACTAGCTAACTACCCTCCTAATGTGTTTAGGAGGGTATTTATAGGAGATGGGAAGGTGCATGTGTTTCCTTCTTTCTTTCTTCACGACTCGATTTAAATTCTTTGTCTTTCTCGACGTCGTCTCGGGATTTGTCGATGTAAATTGAACTTGTCTTGTAATTTTCTTCTTCTATTAGACTTGAGTTCTTCGACTTCATTAAACTTCCGTCTTTAGACTTTTTTTTCGATAAATCTTTAGAATAGGCCTTGGACTTCCGTTCTTTTTGCACACTTGATCTTTTGACTTCGTCTTTTCTCGTTTTTCTTCGATAAAAGCCCGTGATAGCCCATGTTTTCTTCCTTTTTCATCTTTAGGTCCTAAAACACAATAAGAACATAAACCACGCATAACTCCGACTTTTACGACTTAAAATACACGTTTTGGTCTTGTTATTATTGGAAATAAGTGGTAAAAAGATAAGTGTTTTCACACTTATTAACAACTGATACACGAAAAACTAGTAATATTAAAAATTGTGAACTAGCTACCCGTACACGAACTAAATCTTCCAAAACACTCGTACACGAACTAAAATATCATAAACGAACCAAACTAATCAATAAATGTAATATTTGCCCGTTTTCTATTACTTCTCATTTTAACAACTTTCAGCACCTAAACTATTTTATCTAAATTATATATACATATACATATACATATATATATATATATATATATATATATATATATATATATATATATATATATATATATATATATATATATATATATATATATATATATATATATATATATATATATATATATATATATATATATATATATATATATATATATATATATATATATATATATATATATATATATATATATATATATATATATATATATCTTTACATTATATATAAGAGGAGGGATTTGCCACGTCATCTATCATGGCATTAATCCTAGGTGTCAAACGGGCTTACAAACTGGGCTTAAATCTCGGCTTAAACTTTTTCCCCAACTCATACTCTATAAACTCGTTCCAGGAAAATACATCCAGATCGGCTTATACTTTTTCCCCAACTCATACTCTATAAACTCTATTACCATTATCCAAAATCAAAAACCTTTAAGGAGATTGTTTTTTCCACCAATTCAAGTTCAAAAAGTTTAGCCATATAAGTTATCCTTCAATCATGTATGTTCTTCGTCCGTGGTTTCGTTATGAAGAATTCTGATAAAAAAATACAAGGGTTTTAAATAAGATAATGATTACCAGTAATTATTTATTTAGGGCTTTTGATATTTCAATTAGGTGTTTTCAATTAGTAATGATTTTATTCTGTCATTGTTAAATTAGGTGTTTTCATTGGCGATTTGATATGGGGTGCGGTAAATTATCTGCTATGGTATGGATCCCAAGACTCAGATCGACCTCAACATCAGGTTTGTGAATATATAGTGGTTATATATAACTAATATTAGGGTTTTTGAGTCTCATAAGTTATATTCAGTACCAGTCTTGTCAAGTGTGCCAGCAGTTCCTCCTTCAGGTTATGACCACAGACCTAAAACTGGGATCAAGAGGTTTGGGTTTGCTCTCTTCAAGCCTAGGATACACTTCACAACACATATGCTCTAATTGTGGTATCAGCATTATTTATAAATGTATGTGTATATGTAGTTTGCTTGTAATGCTATGGATATGGTTTTTGATTATAGGTGTGTAAGAACACCTTGGATCTTTTTAGCATTATACAGGGTGAGTACCTTTTTTGGTAAAATCCGCATTGCTACTAATGTTATTTCAATTTTTTTATCTCAGTTAGATTGTCATCTTCTGCCTCAGAGACGTCGGTTCTTGGTCATGCGGTTCATAAAGTGATGGGTAGAGGTGGAGCCAATGTAGATAATATTCGTAAGGTACTTCATCTAAGGAGATGTAGGTACTTTGATGGTGCTGTTTGGGATAATAATAGACAGCAAAACGTTGATTGCAGCCCGAGAAAGTAGTGAAAAGTGGAATGATTGCCACGCTAAGGTCACCATTAGGTGATTGTAGTTAGGGCTATGCTTGAGCTATAGGTGGAGTTGGCCTCATACCCCAAATTAGATGGATGCAGTCTCGAGGAAAACACGTAACAGCAGCGAGTCAAGGTTCCATTTGCAAGAGAGGTTGATGGGTACGTGGATCAAGGATCAAATTTCACATCGATTTTAAGTGATTTTGTGCATGTTTTAAATCACCGAACTACAACCATGATTCTCTTAGTAGCAAAGATGTTTATCCGGGTCATCTAAGCAATGGAAATGGTTTCTTTTCTTTTAACTTTGAGAAATCTGATTGTACCTCTAGCAACAACTCGTCTATGTTTTCCAATAAGATTTCAGGTAATATTTTAGATGTTTTCTACTGTTAATCTGTTACAGTATTATATTTTATGTGAGTTCTCTGATTGTATCATCTTTCAGTTATAGTTTTGTGTATAGTATCTCAACGCGATTATACAAAGGTACTCGAGATTACATCTTTTGATATACAAAGGAATGAATATGCTTCTGGTAATTAAGATTTTATTCAATAAACTTTGTCTATTGAAACTATTCAATGAAAGGTGATTTTGCACAACTTTTTTGCAACATAATTTATTGTATTTCAATTTACTTCTGCATATTTCATAGCTTATGTTTTCAACCAGCTATAAGCAGCTAAGGATTGAAATAGGAAGCACGCTCAACAGCAGTTTCATAAGCACATTTGTAAGTTTCCTAAAAACATGATACTTGCAATCATATTATGAGATTTCTTCTACTATTCATTACCTGTCAAATTAGTAAATGTGATTACTGTGCTTCCTTTTTTTGTCTGATATTTATTGCTTTAATAATCAGGTACTATCATCGCATGTGTATTATCAAATGGGATGGTTGAATATCTAAAAGCGCCACTTTAGTTTGAGGTTAGTTTTTGATTGATTGACAACTATTGTTTAAACACATTTATTAGGCGATGCACTATAAAGTTGTATTACGTATATCTTTTCATTCCTTGATATAACTATTCTTTGTGGGAATGCGGGGTTACTAATACTACCTTATTTTACATACATTTTAGGCCTTCAAGCGCTTTCTATATAGTATGGTATTTTCCAATCAATTTACATTTATCGGAGACAAAAGGTATGTGGTTAAAAGAAACAATAGGTATCCATACATATATGTTAAATGGAATATGATCAACCTTATGTATATCTTCTTGGCCATAATGTATGTTTTAAGTATGTCGAGTATGACACCCCGTATTACACATTGCAATCTACATATCTTTTTTCAAAATAAGATCTGAAGAGTAAAAAGCACGGGAAGTGTACTGATATTTGACTTTTGGATTTAGGGAATAATAATCCCAGTTAATAATATATTTTTATTATCATTGATGTTGTTCTTTCAAATTTGCATTTTATCAGCTGGAAAGATTGCATAAACCTGTGCACGGTGGTTGCAGTTTAGTTCCTCTCATGTTGAATGTAAATTTGATAATCCGGTCACACACATTTAACACATTACAATTTTTTTTCATATTCAGATAGCATAGAATTAACCCAAGGGCAATCCTTTTTGTCAACAGTTACTGAAAATATTCAGTATCCTAGCCTCTTATTTTGTGTAAAAAGCTAATGTTTGTCTCTCTTTGTATTACAGCCTCATCCTCCTATTAACGACACAAACCTTGAGCAAGAAAAAGTTTACTAGAGGCTCTCATCGTCTGAGCATCCTATCTTTCTTTATGAACTTCTGATATACAATGGAATACCCCATGGTTGATCAGACCTCTCATTTGAGGCATATGAGCGAACTCATTCTTAAAGTGTTATGTATTTTTATGTTGGCAATATTCGTCTCAAACTCAGACTCTAAAATCTTTTTAAACGCAACCACATATCCATCGGGTAAAACCTCTTTGTAAGCAGCCCCAAATCCACCTCTCCCTAAGAAATTTTTAGCCGGAAAATTATGTCTTTTTCTCAAGCTCATGAAGTTTAGACCATATAGAACCCATATACAGAGTTCATGAAATGGAAGTCTTTAAAAAGTTGCCACCCTTTAGAGAAAAAACAAGTTATGTTGACTTCTTTTACAGTCATGTTATCATGAGCAAGTAGTTTTGCTCCAAAACCTGCCTAAAAACACAAGTTAATACCTTAGTAAGAAGATTAATAAGGGGTGTTTGGATCTGTGTTTTGTAAACCTTTATTTGCGAGAAAGAGTTCTTAAAACGTTTAAATAAACAAGTCCTGTTTTTTTAAATGAGATAACAATTACTATTATTTCATGAAAGTTTGTCCTCTTAATACTCATTTAATCATTTTTTAAATACTAATACATTTTTCAACATACAGTTGCAGTTTTATAATAAAGATGTCGTCTTGATTTTTTATTTTTAATGTTATTGAGTTTCTCATACAACTTGCAGGTCAATGTACTCCTGCATACATTAGCCACAAAGCCCAATAAGACAAAAATGGTGGAAATAAATCCAAATGGTTTGGTTTGTGAGGATATGAAAACTAATATGAGGATGAGCAGCCAGTAGTTGATCCAGTGGAGGGTGGTCCTATGTGGGATATTCCAAAGGCAAGATATTGATACACTAGGCTAGAGGAATATCTTAGGAATCACACGGTTAAGCTGGTAATATTAAATTTTATGTAATAATAAACAGAAAATGCATTAGATAATATGTATTAAATTTTCCAACGTGTGACATTGCAGGTTGTTCACCCTATACATGACCTGACCAGGCTTTTACCTCAATAGTAAACTTAAAAAGAAGCTAAAAGAGGAATTTGGTATGTTAGTTAAATAGTTAATGACTGTTTTGGTTTGGGTTCTCAATTTTAGATACCATACCTGGCTGGGCACCAATCTCAATTGTTGTCCTAAATTTTCAACATTACTAACCTTCATGTGATTCTGATGTAAACAGAGACCTCAATTAGTAAAGTGAAACATGAAACTTTACTCTGTTGATCAGCAGCGCAGTCAAGATCTTGAAGCACATTCAACATCATTGGCTTCATTTAAAGTACAGTTATCTTCCGATCATTTAGTATTATAGTAAAAAAGATAACACTTTTTTCTAATTCCCATCTATCCGAATCCAGCTGCATTTGTCGTGATCTCATGTTCATATACTTTTATACAGGTTCATGGGAATGAGAAGAAAATAAGCTGAAGAATATGAGCTATGTCAAATAAGCTCATAATCCTAAAAATAAAGCTTATACAGACACTCTCTAAGGTTGTTTATGTAAACCATGTATGCTTATAATTGGGTAAAAATAGATTTTCTTCCGCCTACTAATCCATTCAGACTTAGCTTAGCTTTGAACTTCTCGGTCTTTCACCATGAGATAATGGTCAATACCGAAAGGTTTTTGAATTTGTCATTCCTACTGTTGTATTTTAAGTTCTGGTGTAAATTAGTTGACAACTCCATAACAGTAACTGTAGTTTGTTTAACCACATAAGTAAAATTCAAAGGAGTATATAGATTCCTCTTGGACCCGGCTGACATGACTAACAACCAAAGTTTCATATAAACTTACAAATATTTTGAAATTTTGTAGGGCTTATGGCTAAACAGGCATTTGACGACGTTGATGTTGAATTTGATATCCTATATCAAAAGTCTTACCAGGACACTTATGTTATAATCCGGTTGATGGGTGACAATGTTACTATTTGGACACAGATCCCAAAGAGGATGAAGTTACAGATATGAAGGTAATGCCCCCACCCCACGCTAATAGTTCAAAGAAGTACTTTTGGCAGAACGTAGACGTTGAGTTTTCTCTTCAGTCTTCATATGCCAAATTTTTTAAGATGTTGTTGAACTTGACTCTTTTCAGAGATCTACACAGTTAACAAATAGACAAAATCAGTCAGAAATAAGTGTATTGTTAACCATTTAAACTTCTATTAACTTAACAAACATGAATTTTAATTAAGTTTTGAATAGATGCAGATAGACTCGAGTCAGACACAATTTTTTATTGGAGTTTGGCATTGAAGAAAAAGTAGGTTGCCTGGAAGAAAGGAAAGGTAGGATAAATACAAAAAGAGGAAAATATCCACTTTGGCCTCACTTTTGGATTTGTTCTCCGGATTCATTATGTGGTTGACTTCTTATGCCATGAGAAATCCTAATCAGTAGCACTGTCTTATTGGAAAGAAAAGGATGCAACATGTTGTAAGCAATCTTTAAGTTCACATTAAATTCAAGAGATAAGGTTATATTATGTATTATCGTTAAAGAAAAGGTTGTATTATGTATTAATAGTAGTATTATCCTCGGCACCATTTACTTTTAGTCATCATAGTGTCTGATTTTTCGAAGGTATTAAATTAATATTCTAAGTTGTAATTGTTCCGCTTATAGTAAATTCTGGTCTGCAACAAGCATTTATCTGGTAAGGATCGGCCAACTCATGCTGCTATTATGGTTATTATTCATTTTGTTCTTCTTAAAGTGTGAATTATGACCATCATTAAGGCTGAGTTTACACAGTATTACGCCCAACCATCTCTTGGTGAATCTGATGTCGGTGGCGTTATGGCTGTGTGGGGAGTTTTTGCTGCAATCGTAAGAGGAACCCATATTATTAAAATTTTAAGCATACGATGCCTCCTCATATTATGTTTTTGATCTTGAAAGTGACATGCTACATCTCTTTCTTTATGCGTTGATTTGACCTCATTGTATAAACTGCTGTATAACATATTTTGCATTAGTTTTCTCATGATTTACTTTTGAAACTTATATCAGTATTCTCTAGCTGCTGGACGGTGACATCAGGTCTTTTATCTATCAATTTGATTGTTCCTGATACAATGAATAATTGCATGTGTCTCAAGCAGTACTACACTTCCTTTGCAGTTTAAGTGAATCTAATATCTTGCTTGAAGGTATCATATAAGTCAAAGAACGTGCATCTTTTTTTATACAACCAGGAAATCAGTAACTAGCCTATATTATAGTTTGTTTTCTATGGCCGCTTTTCTAAGACAAGAACATATAAAGTATCTTTTTTGTTATATGTTTGGTATCAATGAGGCAATGTAAATGACAAATATATGTTTGACCCACTTCCTAACTTTGAATTGATGAATGACTAATTGACTAGAGGAGTACCTGTTTGACCCGCTTCCTAACTTGCCATGCTTACCAATGATGCAATGACCCATGGACGGGATTTAAATATGAGTTTTCTATGCACATAAATGAAAGAAAAAACAACTAAGTCCATGCCTTATTGTGCAATCAGCTACATTAGAGATATGAGCTTTGTATAACAAATTAGGATCCACGCAAAAGATGCAGCAGGATGAATAAAATATTGGTATGTGAAATGGTATTCTATATGTGATTTATTGTGCGGATTTAACAGATGTGGTGGTCGTTTAGGGGTTGTTTGGATTAGCTTTAACAGATTCCCATGTGAAATGTTTTCTATATATGATTTCGTCTATATATATATATATATATATATATATATATATATATATATATATATATATATATATATATATATATATATATATATATATATTTATAAGAAAGTAGCAAGGTGCAAGCATTACTCTAAAATCAGCGATCTACACAACACAAGAAAAGGGAACGGTTCTACGTCAGCCGTGATTAACGACTCTTTTACATAATGAACCTTTATATGCACACACCCAGACAATGCGGAACCACTTGAGATTAAAGTTATCAAGAGGTGAATCTCTTTTGGCAGATAAAACGAATATATATTTTTATCCGACAAGAATATTAGGTCTGTCACATTAACTATTAAGTAGGTTGTTGCAATTAATAAGTTATATATATTTCCTTTTTGATAGTTACTGATTTACATCTTTCAACAGGGACGGTTAATTCAGGTTGTCACAAGAAACACACGTGACGAACTACTTTGATTCGTTGATTAAAGTGGGGTATTGATGTCACATATTACTGACATAAGAGTTGGGAGGGCGCAAAATTACAGGAGATGCCAACTGGTGGTTTTCCAATGTACCATTTCAAGTTCCAGCCGTATGATAAGCTATGTGACAGACGTGATGACAATACGATACTCATACGCATGTTAGCTTTCTATGATACCACACTATATTTGGATATTACATTTACGTTACAAGTTCTTAAATCTGCTTTAGATTACATTAGTAAGATTGATAATGTTACAGATATGTTCGAAAGTAGGGATAGATCATTATGTCTACATTCAGCCTTTGTATTGTTGAAGGCGAAACAAGAATTTGGTTTTAGGATAAAAGAAATCGGGACATTTTTATTTGCGTATCCTCCCAAAAAGGTCATGTTTTCATTTGCTAACTTTGCGGTCTGAAGTCACTTCTCTGTTAATTGGTAGTAATTTTGTGAGATCAACATCTATTTTTTTCAGTAAGCTTTTGTTTCTTTTGTCTTTCTCTAGGGGCATATTGAACCTTTGATTAATATTCATTATCATTGACAAGGAGTAGACAATAAAGTTTAACATCTGATTCTGTATCATATGCATAGGATAGACTTTAAAGGAGATTTATGTGATTAAACGTTTAAGACAGTACATGACTAAGCTAGCACACAGGGTATTGATAGACTATATTTACATATGGAGCTGGATAAGAGTCAATTTGGTATTGTTCAGTTTTTCAATTCCATTGTCTGTGAATGTGCACATATTCTCACAATACAGAGATGGTAGCATAAAATGGAATGAGAAATGGAACCAAGTGGGTTGAAACAACATATAATATGCGCATAAACGTTTTCTATAAAATAATATAAGCAAGATAATTAAAGTCTAATGTGTTTTGTTGCATGTCGGATTTGAGGTACCAAATCTTGATTATTTTGATAAATATAGGTAGTTTTTGCCAATTTAAAAAAAAAGATAGGGCACTTTTTGCCCATATTTTATTATTAATAGGCTAAACGGGCGCATATGTAAGAAAATTATGGGCTAAATGGGCGCACATGTAAAACACTAATTAGGCTACTCGACGGATATTTTATATTTTGTTTTTATCCCCGACTTTTAAACAAGTATTTTTATTTTTTAATTCTACATTTTTATATGTCTTTTTTCTCATTTTAACTTGCGTCCATTTAGCCCACCCGTTTCACCCGTGCCCATTTAGCTCGCGCCCGTTTAGCCCGCCGTCCGTTTAGCCCGCCCGCCCATTTTGCCACCTCTATGTAGGATACATATAAAAATTTTAGTAGAAGTCATATAATAAAACTTTTTTAAGAACCGCACCGTAAAAATGCAAAACAAAGTTTGTACCGCACCACAACATCGATTATTTAATATACGTTGTAGAAGTTATAGTCCATGTTATAAATAATATTCTAAGTGATGTGTATGTTTAAATTAAATATATGCATTGTTATAATCGAAGAAAGTAACCCAAAAACAGTAAAATCCATATTAATTATACAAAATTATCAGTAATGGTGCAATGCGGCTAAAACCCGCAAAACTCGCACAAAGATCCGCAAAACCAAAACCGCAAAACCCATTCACACTTTTTAAAAACCGTTATTCGGATGCGATATAGTGTTACGTAATTGTGAACATTTAATGAATAAGTGAATCATTGTTTGATATTTACATTTAGACCAATATTGGACGAGTGTGAACTTTGTTTCTTAGATATATTTCGTTATGAATTCTGAACCATTTAAAGTCCTGCGTTAAATCATTTTACCATTAATGTTGTCTCCTTTAAAAAAATACAATCATGTTTACAAACTTACGAGCTGCTTCTATATTTTGAAATACAAACGCCATCTATGTATATTCTAATGCGTAACACACTATTGGGTATGTCGTCTCAAAGTCTGCACGTGTGTTTGATTTGGTCATGTACTCATACTACACAAGTATTTATAACATATACTTATAAAAAATAGCATCATTAGTTTTTGTGAATGAATTTTGATGACATCTCAACCTTTTTCCCTTCATCTTTTCTTGATTATCTTTTTGTACATATGTAGTCTTTATTACGTCAAATTAGAAGGAGATATCAACCAATGTGTGGCATATTACAAAAGGGCTCTGTGGCATTATGCCGATGCCATGTACATTCTCAGGATAGCTTTCGGGGAAATCCTAAAATTTGAAATGGTAACGCTAATGAATATTTTGGGTATTTTATCAGTTATTCATGTTAATTCTATTATTTATTATCCTTCGCCTTGCCATAAAATAGAAACACTTTCAATAATATATGTAGCTCCCTTTGTGGTAATTATAGGGACGACATAATATATGTAATCTCTTTTAAGTGTATACTGAATGTGACTTTTGATTACAACTAATAATACTCAATCAATATGACAAAACTTTTTGCAAATGACCTCCAGCCCAGCTGGCGTGATGCACTGGGTTTACATCCACTGTGGGCTGCAGGTTGTGGGTTCGATCCTTGTGGTCGTCGCATTATGCATAAATTTAACTCATACCTCACACGGGCACACGTGGGGAATTCTCCCTGGAAACCCCTTTGGGGGCTGGGTTTGCCCGCTATGCGGAGCTCGAACTCGGGGTGCTCGTTGAAATATTGCGAGTAGGCTTC